>JARQOD010001216.1:0-105182 GCA_033576555.1 Oophaga sylvatica
ACGGTTAACGAGGCATTTACCTCCATGTCCTCAATGGACCCATCGGCTGTTGTGTTTTGGTAGCTGAGGAGAATAAGCAAAAACGGCAATACACCAGAGAGGCTGGAACCTATTGGATTGCAGTACCCTGAACGAACCACACAACTAGAGGTAGCCGTGGAGCGTTCCTACGTTGATCCTAGACGCCTCGTCACAGCCTGAGAGATAACTACACCTAAAGGCAGAAAGATGAAAGCTATCTGCCCCAGAGCAGATCCCCAAAGAAAATAGGAAGCCCCCAAACATGTAATGGCGGTTAGACAAGAAGAAGCACGGACACAGACAGAAAATAGAATGAGCAAACGCTGGGGCCCAATCTGTCTAGACAGAAAAGTACAGGAAAGGATACTCACTGCAATCCAAAAAAAACCCTAAAAAATACCAACTCTTCTGATTGCAAAAACACCTGAGATCACACGATCTCTACCACCTAAAATCAGATCTCTGGTGTAACAAAACCAAGCCGCAGCCACTGAAAAAACAGGAAAAAGCAAATGAACAAATAACAGTGGCTTCAGATAAACTGAGAGGAGCACAAGCCCCCGGAGGGGACCTGGCTGACCTCCACAGAAGTGCAGGGAACAATGCAAAAAGCAAGCACAAAAATAAAAGCAGAAAATATCTTATCTGATAGCAGAAGATGCAGGCAAGACTCAGCAAACTTCCAAATGAACCAGGAACCACAATTGAGACAAGAACAATTGATCACCGGCAACCATCATGGGAGGGAACCTCCCTTATATCAGACCAGTCAGCGATCCCAGATTGCCATTCCTTGCTGAAAGGCACAGTACTGTCTGTAACCACCAGAGGGAGCCTCTGCTCAGAAACCATCTCTAGCACATTCATAACAATCGGCCTTGGCTTGGGCCAGCATGTCCAGGAGGAGGTCTTCCTCCCCGTCCTCGGGCAGGTTGCAGACTGGTAGGACGCAGGCTTCACGTTCGTGATGGGCCTTCATCATGTTAACGTGAAAGGCCTTGCGCCTACCCCGAGTGTGGTCAAGCGTGACCACGTAGGTGACTGGGTTGAGCTGTTGGTGCACGACATAAGGGCCTTCCCAGGCTGCCTGAAGCTTATCCTTTGGTACGGGGACCAGCACCCACACCTTTTTGACCCACCTGGTAGGTCCACTCCCGGGCGTTCTGGTCGTACCAGTTCTTCTGGTCAGCCTGAGCCTGCGTCATGTTGTCATGCACCAACTGCGTCAAGGTCTGCATCTTGTCGCGGAAGCACATGACATAATCCACGATGGACACTTCCGTGGGGTTTGGCTCATCTTCCCAGGATTCTCTTATCAACCCAAGGGGTCCCCGGACTCGCCTGCCATACAGGAGCTCGAAGGGGGAGAACCCCGTCGAGGCCTGCGGAACTTCTCTGTAGGCAAATAGTAGGTGTGGGAGGTACCGCTCCCAATCGCGTCCCTGTGTCTCAACCAGCATGCGGAGCATCTATTTGAGGGTACCGTTAAAGCGCTCACACAAACCATTGGTCTGTGGGTGATACGCACTCGATACCATACGCGTCACCTGCATTTTCTTGCAGAGAGCCTCCATTAGGCGAGACATAAATTGAGTCCCTTGATCGGTAAGCATCTCCCTGGGAAATCCTACCCTTGAAAAGATGGTCACCAGTGCATCCGCTACCTTATCTGCCCTAGTTGAGGACAGAGCTACTGCCTTCGGGTACCGGGTAGCGTAGTCTACCACAGTAAGGATCCAGAGCTGCTTGGGACAGCCAGCGGGCCCACAATGTCCACCACGATCCTCTGGAAAGGCTCCTCTATCACTGGCAACGGGATCAGGGGAGCCTTAAGAGCAGGCTCTGCTTTCCCCACTTTTTGACAGGTGATACAGGAGCGGCAGTAGTTAGTCACATCTGTCGCCATCTTGGGCCAATAGAAGTGTTGAGACAGCCGTGCCTTAGTTTTGCTGATCCCCAAGTGTCCAGCAAGTGGAATCTCATGGGCAATCCGCAGCAACTCACCTCGGAACTGGTGCGGGACGATCAGCTGTTTTTCCCTCAACCACTCCTTTTGGGAATCTCCGGGTACTGTCTCCCGGTATAACCTTCATTGTTCCCAGAACACCCTCTCCTTATCCATCACGGAGGTGGGCGTCTCGGCGAGGTGCCTCAAGTTCTCCAGGCTCGCATCTGAGTGCAGAGCGGCCTGGAACTCCTGGCTGGAGGCAGCCAGAAGTGACGTCAGGGTTCATTCCTCACTGGGACCCTCTGGGACCGGCTCTGGGTCCCCTCTAATTCAGTCACTCCTGTAGCGGAGGATGGTCCAGATGGCAGGGCGCTACCTGCGATCCGGGCACTCTGACTGCGGGTGACAGCAGCTACGTATGCTATCCCCTGGGGAATTCTACAGACCCATCAGCCTGCGCTGCTATGGGCTCTACCTCCCCATCACCCCCAACATTTCAGGAGCAGTGCTATTTATGGGCCAGTTACCTTCCTCGGTGGCACTGGTCAGTGGCATGGCGTCACCTTCCTCACGGTTCCCATGCACCTCCCCATTTCCTTGAGCACTGTCGCTTGCTCCTGCTAGGGGTTCCTCAGCCGTCTCACACCGCAGAGCGACATGGCTGAGCGCTCCTGTACCTGTGGACACATCTATCACTTCAGAGAAAGGGTTAACAGGTTCAGATGGCACAGATACATCATCATCAGCATCATTTCTATGAAAAGAATGGTTATCAGTTGCATCATTACTTATCAAAGCATTGGCAGGTAACACATTCAGTTTCCCATCATCATCAACATCATCATGGTTAACGTTAACCTTATTACTAGATTGGGGAGGGATGTCTGGGACGTAGTATGCAACCATCCTCCCCAATAAAACATCAGTGGGCAGGTTTTCGGACACCCCCACTTCCTTCACCCCGCTCCCGGCACCCCAGTCAATAAAAACCAGGGCCATCGGCAAGGGGCAGCGGACGCCCCCAATCCCGGTGACAGTTAGAGTTTTCCCCTGAATCAACTGTTCAGGGGCCGCCAGTTCGGGTCGGATGAGGGTTCGTTCAGCCCCCGGTGTCCTTGAGGCCTGTAGCAAGACGGGCCCCCTCGCAGACCTGCTGCATGTTGTCATCAACCCTCCCCACCACACCACCCACCAAAAGAACAGAGGCGTTGGGCCCGGAGGCCTTGGCTGGGGGGTTCTTCTGCCTCTCCGGACAGGTGGTGCTGATGTGTCCAGTCCGTTTACAGGAGAAATACTGGCGGGGGTCTGATGAAGGCCTGGCGTTGGCAAAGGGGATAGGGCCTCCGGAGGGACGGCTGGCAGGGGCACTGGGGTTGGTTGCCTGCTTACCCCCCTCTCCAGCTGGAGGTGACTGGCTTCCGCACCTCGGGTTTCCGGTTGGCCTCATAGCTGTCGGCGATCCGTGCTGTTTTGACCTCGTCCTCTGGTTCTCGGTCCAGGAGGAACTGTCGGACCTCAGCTGGGCACAGATGCAGGAACTGGTCTTTGATCATCAGGTCCCTCAGCTGCTCAAAGGTGTTAACTGACAGTCCATGGATCCACTGGTCAAAGTGGGTCCTGAGTCCTTGCACCACATCGCTATAACTGTCGTGTGGGCCACGTTGGAGGTTCCGGAACTTCTTTCGATATACCTCAGGGGTTAGCTGGTACTTGGCGATCAGGGCCTGTTTGATGGCCTCATAGTCACCATCTTGGCCTGGCGGGAGTGAAGCAAACGCCTCCAGAGCTTTGCCCTTTAGCCCGGGGGTCAAGTACCTTGCCCATTGGTCCTCATGCAGCTGGTACTGTCTGCAGACTTTCTCAAAGGCCCGCAGAAAAGTGTCCAAGTCTCCGTCCTTTTCCATCACGGGAAAGTGCTCTGGCCGGGGCTTCGGCCTCTGAGCGCTGCTGGGCTCACCGCGCCGGGCTGTGGGGAGTATCCCCTCTCGCTGGACCATCTCCAGCTCATGGGCTCTCTGCGCTTGGGCCTCCGGCTCAGCTTGGGCCCTCTCAGCCTCCCGCTCGGCTCTCAGCCTCTCGCTGGGCTTGGCGCTCTGCTCTCTTGGCCTCCCACTGCACGGCCTCTCGCTGGGCAGCTCTCTCTCGAGCTTGCTGAATCAGCTGCAGACTTCCATCATGGTCTTCGGTGGAGAGTTCATCCAAAGCCGCCTGGAGGTAAGGGTCCAACCCGCCTTGGGTGTAAGCATTCAGTGGTTGGGCCTCTGTTGCAGCACCACCTCTGCTTGGGCTGGCTCCTGCACCCACCACGTTCTCAGCCTTGTCCAGTGCCGCCAGGGTCAGGACCAGTTGAGCTTTGGTTTGGCTAGTGGGGTCAAGGGCTCGATACGTGCATATTCTAGCAAGAGTTTCCCTTTTCTGCTGTGTGTACCAACGTTCTCCTCTTGCAGCCATGATTGCCAAATAAAAGATAGGATAGAAAAACTGCGATGATACCCTGGAATGGGAGTTCCATTCCTTGTGCTGTTCTAGAACTTTCCACAAAGAGGACTATGACCCCCATCGTGTTTTGCTAGCACAGAGCAAAACCACCCCCCTCCTTCTGTCTCCCTCTAGCTCACTCCTTGCTTTCGCCCCCACCTCAGGAATTTCTTTGTCTCCAAACCCTGCGGAATGGTCTCATAGCTATCATGGGAATTCATTCTTTTGGTCATAACTCGCAGGGAGCTTATGTTAGAGACACGAAAGCTACTGTTTTGAATCATGCGTCCATCAGGCGTCGTTCCCGTGGTACTGGTGAACCCGTAACTCTAACAGAACCCGAGAAATGGAATTCTCTGGTGCACCATGGACTATCTCACCCGAGTTTGGGCTCATTTGAACAGTCATTTCAGAATAAGATCACTGATAGATCTGCCGTTATGTTGCTCAGTCCCCAAGCTGAGGTATGGGCATTATAAATTTCCAGAGCTTAAAACTGTAACTTCGAGCTCTGGGAGGTGGCCAGAAAACCATCCTCTTTTGTGAGGTCACAAGCCAGGGGTATAAGTTTTCCAACTAGCTTCCTCCTCCCAGATCTAGTTGGAGATGACTTGACTGAAAGATCTCCAAATGAACTATGACATGTGGCTCCTCCCCAAGCCTGTCTTGCCTGCAATTACCAGAGTGCCATGTAAGTTTTTTCACCTTTAACCCTGTTTTATTTTAAATTGTATTGTACATAATTGTATTGTCTCAGCTTGTTACATCTTTTTATACTGTATAAACACTGCCTGCATTTTAGGAATAAACATATAAAATTATTAGTTTGCTTCTCATCCTCTATAAACGAATTAGCACGTACCTAAGTAACTACGCTACTAATTCTGGGTTGCTACGGACCCTCTTGATAAATTGTTCATTAAGAAAATCGTAGCTGGTGGCAGCTAAAAAGAAGGGGTGTGCAGTCATGGCCAAAAGTTTTGAGAATGACACAAATATTATATTTTCACATGATCTGCTGCCCTCTGGTTTTTATGTGTGTTTGACAGATGTTTTTTTATCACAGACAGAAATATAATTGCAAACATATGAGTAACAAAAGCTTATATTGACAGTTAGAATGAGTTAATGCAGCAAGTCAATATTTGCAGTGTTGACACTTCTTCTTCAGGACCTCTGCAATTCTCCCTGGCATGCTCTCAATCAACTTCTGGACCAAATCCTGACTGATAGCAGTCCATTCTTGCACAATCAATGCTTTCATTTTGTCAGAATTTTTAGGTTTTTGTTTGTCCACCCGTCTCTTGATGATTGACCACAAGTTCTCAATGGGATTAAGATCTGGGGAGTTTCCAGGCCATGGACCCAAAATCTCTATGTTTTGTTCCTGAGCCATTTAGTTATCACCTTTGCTTTATGGCAAGGTGCTCCATCATGCTGGAAAAGGCATTGTTGATTGCCAAACTGCTCTTGGAGGGTTGGGAGAAGTTGCTCTTGGAGGACATTCTTTATTTATGGCTGTGATTTTAGGCAAGACTGTGAGAGAGCCGATTCCCTTGGCTGAGAAGCAACCCACACATGAATGGTTTCAGGATGCTTAATAGTTGGCATGAGACAAGACTGGTGGTAGCGCTCACCTTGTCTTCTCCGAATGAGGCGTTTTCCTGATGTCCCAAACAATTGAAAAGGGGATTCATCAGAGAAAATAACTTTACCCCAGTCCTCAGCAGTCCACTGCCTGTACCTTTTGCAGAATATCAGTCTGTCCATGATGTTTTTTCTGGAGAGAAGTGGCTTCTTTGCTGCCCTCCTTGAGACCAGGCCTTGCTCCAAGAGTCTCCGCCTCACAGCGCGTGCAGATGCACTCACACCTGCCTGCTGCCATTCCTGAGCAAGCTCTGCACTGCTGGTTGCCCGATCCCGCAGCTGAAACCCTTTTAAGAGACGGTCCTGGCGCTTGCTGGTCTTTCTTGGGCGCCCTGGAGCCTTTTTGGCAACAATGGAACCTCTCTCCTTGAAGTTCTTGATGATGCGATAGATTGTTGACTGAGGTGCAATCTTTCTAGCTGCGATACTCTTCCCTGTTAGGCCATTTTTGTGCATTGCAATGATGACTGCACGTGTTTCTTTAGAGATAACCATGGTTAACAGAAGAGAAACAATGATGCCAAGCACCAGCCTCCTTTTAAAGTGTCCAGTGGTCTCATTCTTACTTAATCATGACAGATTGATCTCCAGCCATGTCCTCATCAACACCCACACCTGTGTTAATGGAGCAATCACTGAAAAGAGTTAGCTGGTCCTTTTAAGGCAGGGCTGCAATGATGTTGAAATGTGTTTTGGGGATAAAGTTCATTTTCTAGCCAAATATTGACTTTGCAAGTAATTGCTGTTAAGCTGATCACTCTTTATAACATTCTGGAGTATATGCAAATTGCCATTAGAAAAAGTGAAGCAGTAGACTTTGTAAAAATTAATATTTGTGTCATTCTCAAAACTTTTGTCCATGACTGTAAAGTGTTGACCTATGGGGTGGCGTTAGCAGTGACGGAGCGGGTTTTATAAGTGTATTGCCTGGCTTCGGCCCGGAGTAATTATAATTCCCTCACTGCAGCGTGCCCAATAGCCAGCACACATCCAAGCGGCCCGTCTGGCGACGAATTATCCTAGGTGCAGTTCCCTGACTGACCTGAGGGTAAGGGGGAACCAGAGAGCTGCAAGTTCCTAAGTGGAAGTGGGATAATTATAAATCCCTGCAGATTCTTCCTGACACATTGGGTCGGACGGCAGCAGCCGTCGTGTGTGTGCCGCATTTTCATCACATTGGTGGCAGCGGTGGGATCATAAGCTGTGATACCCCAGGCTACCGTGTGGCGGTCCGTGTGCCATTCATCACACTCAGTAGTGAGACAGTGCTTGTGCTGCATTTCATGCTCAGAATTGAGGCAGTGCTGGTGGTGCATTAAATTTACATGATCAATAGTGAGGCAGTACTGGTACTGCACTTTATGCACATGCTCGATAGTGAGGCAGTGCTGGTGCTGCACTTTATGTACATGCTCAGTTGTGAGGTAGTGCTGGTGCTGCATTTTATGTACATGCTCAGTAGTGAGGCACTTTATGCACATGCTCAATAGTGAGGCAGTGCTGGTGCTGCATTTTATGTACATGCTCAGTAGTGAGGTAGTGCTAGTGCAGCACTTTATGTACATGCTCAGTAGTGAGGCAGTGCTGGTGCTTCACTTTATGCACATGATCA
Organism: Oophaga sylvatica; assembly: GCA_033576555.1. Classification (NCBI taxonomy): domain Eukaryota; kingdom Metazoa; phylum Chordata; class Amphibia; order Anura; family Dendrobatidae; genus Oophaga; species Oophaga sylvatica. The sequence goes on from JARQOD010001216.1 coordinate 7,707, forward strand.
GTAGAGTGGTAGTGCTGCACTTTATGTACATGCTCAGTAGTGAGGCAGTGCTGCACTTTACGTACATGCTCAGTAATAAGGCGTGCTGCACTGTACGTACATGCTCAGTAGTGAGGCAGTGCTGGTGCTGCACTTTATGCACATGCTCAGTAGTGAGGTAGAGCTGGTGCTGCACTTTATGTACATGCTCAGTAGTAAGGCAGTGCTGCACTTTAGGTACATGCTTGTTATGAATGTGCTAGAGATGGTTTCTGAGCAGAGGCTCCCTCTGGTGGTTACAGGCAGTACTGAACCTTTCAGCGAGGAGTGGCAATCTGGAATCACAAACTGGTCTGATATAGGGGAGGTTCCCTCCCATGATGATTGCCGGTGATCAATTGTTCTTCTCTCAATTGTGGTTCCTGGTTCATTTGGAAGTTTGCTGGAGTCTTGCCTGCATCTCCTGCTTTCAGATAAGATATTTTTTGCTTTCCTTTTTTGTGCTTGCTTTTTGCATTGTTTTCTGCACTTTTGTGGAGGTCAGCCAGGTCCCCTCCTGGGGTCTGAGCTCCTCACAGTTTTTCTGCAGCCACTGTTATTTGCTCATTTGCTTTTTACTGTTTTTTCAGTGGCTGCGGCTTGGTTTTTGTTCACACTGAGATCTGATTTAGTGGGTGGCCAGATCGTGTGATCTCAGTATTTTTGTAATCAGAATTGTTGGATTTTTGTAGGGTTTTCTGGGTTGCAGAAAGTAATCTCTCCTGTCCTATCCTATTTAGTCAGCTTGTCGCCCCAGCGTTTACTCAGTCTATTTTCTGCCTATGTTTGTATTTTCATCTTGTCTAACCGCCATTATATGTTTGGGGGCTTCCTATTTTCTTTGGGGATCTGCTCCGGGGCAGATAGCTTTCATCTTTCTGCCTTTAGGTGTAGTTATCTCTCAGCCTGTGACAAGGCGTATAGGATCAACGTAGGAACGCTCCACGGCTACCTCTAGTTGTGTCGTTAGTTTAGGAATCTGCAACCCATCAGTTACCAACATCTCAGGTGTTCTGTTGCCCTGCTGTTGTTCCTGTCGTCCTCAGCTACCGAAACATAACACATGCTCAGTAGTGAGGCAGGGCTGGTGCTGCACTTTATGTTCATGCTCAGTAGTGAGGCGGTGCTGGTGTTGCACTTTATGCACATGCTCAGTAGTGAGGTAGAGCTGGTGCTGCACTTTATGTACATGCTCAGTAGTGAGGCAGTGCTGCTGCTGCAATTTATGCACATGATCAGTAGAGTGGTAGTGCTGCACTTTATGTACATGCTCAGTAGTGAGGCAGTGCTGCACTTTACCTACATGCTCAGTAATAAGGCGGTGCTGCACTTTACGTACATGCTCAGTAGTGAGACAGTGATGGTGCTGCACTTTATGCACATGCTCAGTAGTGAAGCTATGCTGATGCTGCACTTTATGCACATGATCAGTAGAGTGGTAGTGCTGCACTTTATGTACATGCTCAGTAGTGAGGCAGTGCTGCACTTTACGTACCTGCTCAGTAATGAGGCGGTGCTGCACTTTACATACATGCTCAGTAGTGAGGTAGAGCTGGTGCTGTACTTTATGTACATGCTCAGTAGTGAGGCAGTGCTGCACTTTAGGTACATGCTCAGTAGTGAGGCAGGGCTGGTGCTGCACTTTATGTACATGCTCAGTAGTGAGGCAGTGCTGGTGCTGCATTTTATGTATATAAATGCTCAGTAGTGAGGCGGTGCTGGTGCTGCACTTTATGCACATGATCAGTAGAGTGGTAGTGCTGCACTTTACGTACATGCTCAGTTAAAAGGCGGTTCTGAACTTTACGTACATGCTCAGTAGTGAGGCAGTGCTGGTGCTGCACTTTATGCACATGCTCAGTAGTGAGGTAGAGCTGGTGCTGCACTTTATGTACATGCTCAGTAGTGGAGCGGTGCTGGTGCTGCACTTTATGTACATTCTCAGTAGTGAAGCTGTGCTGATGCTGCACTTTATGCACATGATCAGTAGAGTGGTAGTGCTGCACTTTATTCACATGCTCAGTAGTGAGGCAGTGCTGCACTTTACGTACATGCTCAGTAATGAGGCGGTGCTGCACTTTACATACATGCTCAGTAGTGAGGTAGAGCTGGTGCTGCACTTTATGTACATGCTCAGTAGTGAGGCAGTGCTGCACTTTAGGTACATGCTCAGTAGTGAGGCAAGGCTGGTGCTGCACTTTATGTTCATGCTCAGTAGTGAGACGGTTCTGGTGTTGCACTTTATGCACATGCTCAGTAGTGAGGTAGAGCTGGTGCTGCACTTTATGTACATGTCAAGTAGTGAGGTGGTGCTGCACTTTAGGTACATGCTCAGTAGTGAGGCAGGTCTGGTGCTGCACTTTATGTACATACTCAGTAGTGAGGTAGAGCTAGTGCTGCACTTTATGTTCATGCTCAGTAGTGAGACGGTTCTGGTGTTGCACTTTATGCACATGCTCAGTAGTGAGGTAGAGCTGGTGCTGCACTTTATGCACATGCTCAGTAGTGAGGTGGTGCTGCACTTTACATACATGCTCAGTAGTGAGGCGGTGCTGGTGCTGCACTTTATGTACATGCTCAGTAGTGAGGCAGTGCTGGTGCTGCACTTTATGTACATGCTCAGTAGTAAGGCAGTGCTGCACTTTAGGTACATGCTCAGTAGTGAGGCAGGGCTGGTGCTGCACTTTATGTAATGCTCAGTAGTGAGGCAGTGCTGCACTTTATGTACATGCTCAGTAGTGAGGCGGTGCTGGTGCTACACTTTACGTACATGCTCAGTAGTGAGGCAGTGCTGGTGCTGCACTTTATGCACATGCTCAGTAGTGAGGTAGAGCTGGTGCTGCACTTTATGTACATGCTCAGTAATGAGGCAGTGCTGCACTTTACGTACATGCTCAGTAATGAGGCGGTGCTGCACTTTACGTACATGCTCAGTAGTGAGATAGAGCTGGTGCTGCACTTTATGTACATGCTCAGTAGTGAGGCAGTGCTGCACTTTAGGTACATGCTCAATAGTGAGGCAGGGCTGGTGCTGGACTTTATGTTCATGCTCAGTAGTGAGGCGGTTCTGGTGTTGCACTTTATGCACATGCTCAGTAGTGAGGTAGAGCTTGTGCTGCACTTTATGTACATGCTCTGTAGTGAGGTGGTGCTGGTGCTGCACTTTATGTACATGCTCAGTAGTGAGGTAGAGCTGGTGCTGCACTTTATGTACATGCTCAGTAGTGAAGCAGTGCTGCACTTTAGGTACATGCTCAGTAGTGAGACAGGGCTGGTGCTGCACTTTATGTACATGCTTAGTAGTGAGGCAGTGCTGCACTTTATGTACATGCTCAGTAGTGAGACAGGGCTGGTGCTGCACTTTATGTACATGCTCAGTAGTGAGGCAGTGCTGCACTTTATGTACATGCTCAGTAGTGAGGCGGTGCTGGTGCTGCACTTTATGTACATGCTCAGTAGTGAGGTAGTGCTTGTGCTGCACTTTATGTATATACATGCTCAGTAGTGAGGCAGTGCTGGTGCTGCACTTTATGTACATGCTCAGTAGTGAGGCGGTGCTGGTGCTGCACTTTATGTACATGCTCAGTAGTGAGGCAGTGCTGGTGCTGCACTTTATGTATATACATGCTCAGTAGTGAGGCGGTGCTGGTGCTGCACTTGATATACATGCTCAGTAGTGAGGCAGTGCTGCACTTTACGTACATGCTCAGTAATGAGGCGGTGCTGCACTTTACGTACATGCTCAGTAGTGGGGCAGTGCTCGTGCTGCACTTTATGCACATGCTCAGTAGTGAGGTAGAGCTGGTGCTGCACTTTATGCACATGCTCAGTAGTGAGGTAGAGCTGGTGCTGCACTTTATGTACATGCTCAGTAGTGAGGCAGTGCTGGTGCTGCACTTTATGTACATGCTCAGTAGTAAGGCAGTGCTGCACTTTAGGTACATGCTCAGTAGTGAGGCAGGGCTGGTGCTGCACTTTATGTAATGCTCAGTAGTGAGGCAGTGCTGCACTTTATGTACATGCTCAGTAGTGAGGCGGTGCTGGTGCTACACTTTACGTACATGCTCAGTAGTGAGGCAGTGCTGGTGCTGCACTTTATGCACATGCTCAGTAGTGAGGTAGAGCTGGTGCTGCACTTTATGTACATGCTCAGTAATGAGGCAGTGCAGCACTTTACGTACATGCTCAGTAATGAGGCGGTGCTGCACTTTACGTACATGCTCAGTAGTGAGATAGAGCTGGTGCTGCACTTTATGTACATGCTCAGTAGTGAGGCAGTGCTGCACTTTAGGTACATGCTCAGTAGTGAGGCAGGGCTGGTGCTGGACTTTATGTTCATGCTCAGTAGTGAGGCGGTTCTGGTGTTGCACTTTATGCACATGCTCAGTAGTGAGGTAGAGCTTGTGCTGCACTTTATGTACATGCTCTGTAGTGAGGTGGTGCTGGTGCTGCACTTTATGTACATGCTCAGTAGTGAGGTAGAGCTGGTGCTGCACTTTATGTACATGCTCAGTAGTGAAGCAGTGCTGCACTTTAGGTACATGCTCAGTAGTGAGACAGGGCTGGTGCTGCACTTTATGTACATGCTCAGTAGTGAGGCAGTGCTGCACTTTATGTACATGCTCAGTAGTGAGACAGGGCTGGTGCTGCACTTTATGTACATGCTCAGTAGTGAGGCAGTGCTGCACTTTATGTACATGCTCAGTAGTGAGGCGATGCTGGTGCTGCACTTTATGTACATGCTCAGTAGTGAGGTAGTGCTTGTGCTGCACTTTATGTATATACATGCTCAGTAGTGAGGCAGTGCTGGTGCTGCACTTTATGTACATGCTCAGTAGTGAGGCGGTGCTGGTGCTGCACTTTATGTACATGCTCAGTAGTGAGGCAGTGCTGGTGCTGCACTTTATGTATATACATGCTTAGTAGTGAGGCGGTGCTGGTGCTGCACTTTATGTACATGCTCAGTAGTGAGGCAGTGCTGCACTTTACGTACATGCTCAGTAATGAGGCGGTGCTGCACTTTACGTACATGCTCAGTAGTGGGGCAGTGCTCGTGCTGCACTTTATGCACATGCTCAGTAGTGAGGTAGAGCTGGTGCTGCACTTTATGCACATGCTCAGTAGTGAGGTAGAGCTGGTGCTGCACTTTATGTACATGCTCAGTAGTAAGGCAGTGCTGCACTTTAGGTACATGCTTGTTATGAATTTGCTAGAGATGGTTTCTGAGCAGAGGCTCCCTCTGGTGGTGACAGACAGTACTGAACCTTTCAGCGAGGAGTGGCAATCTGGAATCACGGACTGGTCTGATATAGGGGAGGTTCCCTCCCATGATGGTTGCCGGTGATCAATTGTTCTTGTCTCAATTGTGGTTCCTGGTTCTTTTGGAAGTTTGCTGGAGTCTTGCCTGCATCTCCTGCTTTCAGATAAGATATTTTTTGCTTTTCTTTTTGTGCTTGCTTTTTGCATTGTTTTCTGCACTTTTGTGGAGGTCAGCCAGGTCCCCTCCTGGGGTCTGAGCTCCTCACAGTTTTTCTGCAGCCACTGTTATTTGCTCATTTGCTTTTTACTGTTTTTTCAGCGGCTGCGGCTTGGTTTTTGTTCACACTGAGATCTGATTTAGTGGTTGGCGAGATCGTGTGATCTCAGTATTTTTGTAATCAGAATTGTTGGATTTTTGTAGGGTTTTCTGGGTTGCAGAAAGTAATCTCTCCTGTCCTATCCTATTTAGTCAGCTTGTGGCCCCAGCGTTTGCTCAGTCTATTTTCTGCCTATGTTTGTATTTTCATCTTGTCTAACTGCCATTATATGTTTGGGGGCTTCCTATTTTCTTTGGGGATCTGCTCCGGGGCAGATAGCTTTAATCTTTCTGCCTTTAGGTGTAGTTATCTCTCAGCCTGTGACGAGGCGTCTAGGATCAACGTAGGAACGCTCCACGGCTACCTCTAGTTGTGTCGTTAGTTTAGGAATCTGCAACCCATCAGTTACCAACATCTCAGGTGTTCTGCTGCTCTGCTGTTGTTCCTGTCGTCCTCAGCTACCGAAACATAACACATGCTCAGTAGTGAGGCAGGGCTGGTGCTGCACTTTATGTTCATGCTCAGTAGTGAGGCGGTGCTGGTTTTGCACTTTATGCACATGCTCAGAAGTGAGGTAGAGCTGGTGCTGCACTTTATGTACATGCTCAGTAGTGAGGTGGTGCTGGTGCTGCACTTTATGTACATGCTCAGTGGTGAGGTAGAGCTGGTGCTGCACTTTATGTACATGGTCAGTAGTGAGGCAGTGCTGCACTTTAGGTACATGCTCAGTAGTGAGGTAGGGCTGGTGCTGCACTTTATGTACATGCTCAGTAGTGAGGCACTGTTGCACTTTATGTACATGCTCAGTAGTGAGGCGGTGCTGGTGCTGCACTTTATGTCATCTTAGTAGTGAGCAGTGCTGTGCTGCACTTTATGTACATGCTCAGTAGTGAGGAGTGCTGGTGCTGCACTTTATGTACATGCTCAGTAGTGAGGTGATCTGGTGCTGCACTTTATGTACATGCTCAGTAGTGAGTGCAGTCTGGTGCTGCACTTTGTACAGCTTAGTAGGAGGCAGTGCTGCACTTAGTACATGCTCAGTAGTGAGGCAGGGCTGGTGCTGCACTTTATGTACATGCTCAGTAGTGAGGCAGTGCTGGTGCTGCATTTATGTATATAAATGCTCAGTAGTGAGCGTGCTGTGCTGCACTTTATGTACATGCTCAGTAGTGAAGCTGTGCTGATGCTGCACTTTATGCACATGATCAGTAGAGTGGTAGTGCTGCACTTTATTTACATGCTCAGTAGTGAGGCAGTGCTGCACTTTACGTACATGCTCAGTAATGAGGCGGTGCTGCACTTTACATACATGCTCAGTAGTGAGGTAGAGCTGGTGCTGCACTTTATGTACATGCTCAGTAGTGAGGCAGTGCTGCACTTTAGGTACATGCTCAGTAGTGAGGCAGGGCTGGTGCTGCACTTTATGTTCATGCTCAGTAGTGAGACGGTTCTGGTGTTGCACTTTATGCACATGCTCAGTAGTGAGGTAGAGCTGGTGCTGCACTTTATGTACATGTCAAGTAGTGAGGTGGTGCTGCACTTTAGGTACATGCTCAATAGTGAGGCAGGGCTGGTGCTGCACTTTATGTTCATGCTCAGTAGTGAGGCGGTTTTGGTGTTGCACTTTATGCACATGCTCAGTAGTGAGGTAGAGCTGGTGCTGCACTTTATGCACATGCTCAGTAGTGAGGTGGTGCTGCACTTTACATACATGCTCAGTAGTGAGGCGGTGCTGGTGCTGCACTTTATGTACATGCTCAGTAGTGAGCCAGTGCTGGTGCTGCACTTTATGTACATGCTCAGTAGTAAGGCAGTGCTGCACTTTAGGTACATGCTCAGTAGTGAGGCAGGGCTGGTGCTGCACTTTATGTAATGCTCAGTAGTGAGGCAGTGCTGCACTTTATGTACATGCTCAGTAGTGAGGCGGTGCTGGTGCTACACTTTACGTACATGCTCAGTAGCGAGGCAGTGCTGGTGCTGCACTTTATGCACATGCTCAGTAGTGAGGTAGAGCTGGTGCTGCACTTTATGTACATGCTCAGTAATGAGGCAGTGATGCACTTACGTACATGCTCAGTAATGAGGCGGTGCTGCACTTTACGTACATGCTCAGTAGTGAGATAGAGCTGGTGCTGCACTTTATGTACATGCTTAGTAGTGAGGCAGTGCTGCACTTTAGGTACATGCTCAGTAGTGAGGCAGGCTGGTGCTGGACTTTATGTTCATGCTCAGTAGTGAGGCGTTCTGGTGTTGCACTTTATGCACATGCTCAGTAGTGAGGTGAGCTTGTGCTGCACTTTATGTACATGCTCTGTAGTGAGGTGGTGCTGGTGCTGCACTTTATGTACATGCTCAGTAGTGAGGCAGTGCTGCACTTTAGGTACATGCTCAGTAGTGAGACAGGGCTGGTGCTGCACTTTATGTACATGCTCAGTAGTGAGGCAGTGCTGCATTTTAGGTACATGCTCAGTAGTGAGACAGGGCTGGTGCTGCACTTTATGTACATGCTCAGTAGTGAGGCAGTGCTGCACTTTATGTACATGCTCAGTAGTGAGGCAGTGCTGGTGCTGCACTTTATGTACATGCTCAGTAGTGAGGCGGTGCTGGTGCTGCACTTTATGTACATGCTCAGTAGTGAGGCAGTGCTGGTGCTGCACTTTATGTATATACATGCTCAGTAGTGAGGCGTGCTGGTGCTGCACTTTATGTACATGCTCAGTAGTGAGGCAGTGCTGCACTTTACGTACATGCTCAGTAATGAGGCGGTGCTGCACTTTACGTACATGCTCAGTAGTGGGGCAGTGCTCGTGCTGCACTTTATGCACATGCTCATAGTGAGGTAGAGCTGGTGCTGCACTTTATGCACATGCTCAGTAGTGAGGTAGAGCTGGTGCTGCACTTTATGTACATGCTCAGTAGTGAAGCTGTGCTGATGCTGCACTTTATGCACATGATCAGTAGAGTGGTAGTGCTGCACTTTATTTACATGCTCAGTAGTGAGGCAGTGCTGCACTTTACGTACATGCTCAGTAATGAGGCGGTGCTGCACTTTACCTACATGCTCAGTAGTGAGGTAGAGCTGGTGCTGCACTTTATGTACATGCTCAGTAGTGAGGCAGTGCTGCACTTTAGGTACATGCTCAGTAGTGAGGCAGGGCTGGTGCTGCACTTTACGTACATGCTCAGTAATGAGGCGGTGCTGCACTTTACGTACATGCTCAGTAGTGGGGCAGTGCTCGTGCTGCACTTTATGCACATGCTCAGTAGTGAGGTAGAGCTGGTGCTGCACTTTATGCACATGCTCAGTAGTGAGGTAGAGCTGGTGCTGCACTTTATGTACATGCTCAGTAGTAAGGCAGTGCTGCACTTTAGGTACATGCTTGTTATGAATGTGCTAGAGATGGTTTCTGAGCAGAGGCTCCCTCTGGTGGTTACAGACAGTACTGAACCTTTCAGCGAGGAGTGGCAATCTGGAATCACGGACTGGTCTGATATAGGGGAGGTTCCCTCCCATGATGGTTGGCGGTGATCAATTGTTCTTGTCTCAATTGTGGTTCCTGGTTCTTTTGGAAGTTTGCTGGAGTCTTGCCTGCATCTCCTGCTTTCAGATAAGATATTTTTTGCTTTTCTTTTTGTGCTTGCTTTTTGCATTGTTTTCTGCACTTTTGTGGAGGTCAGCCAGGTCCCCTCCTGGGGTCTGAGCTCCTCACAGTTTTTTTGCAGCCACTGTTATTTGCTCATTTGCTTTTTACTGTTTTTTTCAGCGGCTGTGGCTTGGTTTTTGTTCACACTGAGATCTGATTTAGTGGTTGGCGAGATCGTGTGATCTCAGTATTTTTGTAATCAGAATTGTTGGATTTTTGTAGGGTTTTCTGGGTTGCAGAAAGTAATCTCTCCTGTCCTATCCTATTTAGTCAGCTTGTGGCCCCAGCGTTTGCTCAGTCTATTTTCTGCCTATGTTTGTATTTTCATCTTGTCTAACTGCCATTATATGTTAGCTTAGTGGATAGGCTTAGTGGATAGCACTACAGCCTTGCAGCGCTGGAGTCCTGGGTTCGAATCCCACCTAGGACAACATCTGCAAGGAGTTTGTATGTTCTCCCCGTGTTTGTGTGGGTTTCCTCCGGGTACTCCGGTTTCCTCCCACACTCCAAAAAAAACATACTGATAGGGAATCTAGATTGTGAGCCCCATCGGGGACAGACATGATAATGTGTGCAAAACTGTAAAGCGCTGCGGAATCTGTTAGCGCTATATAAAAATAAAGATTATTATTATTATTATTATATGTTTGGGGGCTTCCTATTTTCTTTGGGGATCTGCTCCGGGCAGATAGCTTTCATCTTTCTGCCTTTAGGTGTAGTTATCTCTCAGCCTGTGACGAGGCGTCTAGGATCAACGTAGGAACGCTCCACGGCTACCTCTAGTTGTGTCGTTAGTTTAGGAATCTGCAACCCATCAGTTACCAACATCTCAGGTGTTCTGCTGCTCTGCTGTTGTTCCTGTCGTCCTCAGCTACCGAAACATAACACATGCTCAGTAGTGAGGCAGGGCTGGTGCTGCACTTTATGTTCATGCTCAGTAGTGAGGCGGTGCTGGTTTTGCACTTTATGCACATGCTCAGTAGTGAGGTAGAGCTGGTGCTGCACTTTATGTACATGCTCAGTAGTGAGGTGGTGCTGGTGCTGCACTTTATGTACATGCTCATGGTGAGGTAGAGCTGGTGCTGCACTTTATGTACATGGTCAGTAATGAGCAGTGCTGCACTTTAGGTACATGCTCAGTAGTGAGGTAGGGCTGGTGCTGCACTTTATGTACATGCTCAGTAGTGAGGCACTGCTGCACTTTATGTACATGCTCAGTAGTGAGGCGGTGCTGGTGCTGCACTTTATGTACATGCTTAGTAGTGAGGCAGTGCTGGTGCTGCACTTTATGTACATGCTCAGTAGTGAGGTGGTGCTGGTGCTGCACTTTATGTACATGCTCAGTAGTGAGGTAGATCTGGTGCTGCACTTTATGTACATGCTCAGTAGTGAGGCAGTACTGGTGCTGCATTTTATGTATATAAATGCTCAGTAGTGAGGCGGGCTGGTGCTGCACTTTATGTACATGCTCAGTAGTGAAGCTGTGCTGATGCTGCACTTCATGCACATGATCAGTAGAGTGGTAGTGCTGCACTTTATTTACATGCTCAGTAGTGAGGCAGTGCTGCACTTTACGTACATGCTCAGTAATGAGGCGGTGCTGCACTTTACATACATGCTCAGTAGTGAGGTAGAGCTGGTGCTGCACTTTATGTACATGCTCAGTAGTGAGGCAGTGCTGCACTTTAGGTACATGCTCAGTAGTGAGGCAGGGCTGGTGCTGCACTTTATGTACATGTCAAGTAGTGAGGTGGTGCTGCACTTTAGGTACATGCTCAATAGTGAGGCAGGGCTGGTGCTGCACTTTATGTTCATGCTCAGTAGTGAGGCGGTTTTGGTGTTGCACTTTATGCACATGCTCAGTAGTGAGGTAGAGCTGGTGCTGCACTTTAGGTACATGCTCAATAGTGAGGCAGGGCTGGTGCTGCACTTTATGTTCATGCTCAGTAGTGAGGCGGTTTTGGTGTTGCACTTTATGCACATGCTCAGTAGTGAGGTAGAGCTGGTGCTGCACTTTATGCACATGCTCAGTAGTAAGGCAGTTCTGCACTTTAGGTACATGCTCAGTAGTGAGGCAGGGCTGGTGCTCCACTTTATGTAATGCTCAGTAGTGAGGCAGTGCTGCACTTTATGTACATGCTCAGTAGTGAGGCGGTGCTGGTGCTACACTTTACGTACATGCTCAGTAGTGAGGCAGTGCTGGTGCTGCACTTTATGCACATGCTCAGTAGTGAGATAGAGCTGGTGCTGCACTTTATGTACATGCTCAGTAGTGAGGCAGTGCTGCACTTTAGGTACATGCTCAGTAGTGAGACAGGGCTGGTGCTGCACTTTATGTACATGCTCAGTAGTGAGGCAGTGCTGCACTTTATGTACATGCTCATTAGTGAGACAGGGCTGGTGCTGCACTTTATGTACATGCTCAGTAGTGAGGCAGTGCTGCACTTTATGTACATGCTCAGTAGTGAGACAGGGCTGGTGCTGCACTTTATGTACATGCTCAGTAGTTAGGCGGTTCTGGTGTTGCACTTTATGCACATGCTCAGTAGTGAGGTAGATCTTGTGCTGCACTTTATGTACATGCTCTGTAGTGAGGTGGTGCTGGTGCTGCAATTTATGTACATGCTCAGTAGTGAGGTAGAGCTGGTGCTGCACTTTATGTACATGCTCAGTAGTGAGGCAGTGCTGCACTTTAGGTACATGCTCAGTAGTGAGACAGGGCTGGTGCTGCACTTTATGTACATGCTCAGTAGTGAGGCAGTGCTGCACTTTATGTACATGCTCAGTAGTGAGACAGGGCTGGTGCTGCACTTTATGTACATGCTCAGTAGTGAGGCAGTGCTGCACTTTATGTACATGCTCAGTAGTGAGGCGGTGCTGGTGCTGCACTTTATGTACATGCTCAGTAGTGAGGTAGTGCTTGTGCTGCACTTTATGTATATACATGCTCAGTAGTGAGGCAGTGCTGGTGCTGCACTTTATGTACATGCTCAGTAGTGAGGCGGTGCTGGTGCTGCACTTTATGTACATGCTCAGTAGTGAGGCAGTGCTGGTGCTGCACTTTATGTATATACATGCTCAGTAGTGAGGCGGTGCTGGTGCTGCACTTTATGTACATGCTCAGTAGTGAGGCAGTGCTGCACTTTACGTACATGCTCAGTAATGAGGCGGTGCTGCACTTTACGTACATGCTCAGTAGTGGGGCAGTGCTCGTGCTGCACTTTATGCACATGCTCAGTAGTGAGGTAGAGCTGGTGCTGCACTTTATGCACATGCTCAGTAGTGAGGTAGAGCTGGTGCTGCACTTTTATGTACATGCTCAGTAGTAAGGCAGTGCTGCACTTTAGGTACATGCTTGTTATGAATGTGCTAGAGATGGTTTCTGAGCAGAGGCTCCCTCTGGTGGTTACAGACAGTACTGAACCTTTCAGCGAGGAGTGGCAATCTGGAATCACGGACTGCTCTGATATAGGGAGGTTCCCTCCCATGATGGTTGCCGGTGATCAATTGTTCTTGTCTCAATTGTGGTTCCTGGTTCTTTTGGAAGTTTGCTGGAGTCTTGCCTGCATCTCCTGCTTTCAGATAAGATATTTTTTGCTTTTCTTTTTGTGCTTGCTTTTTGCATTGTTTTCTGTACTTTTGTGGAGGTCAGCCAGGTCCCTCCTGGGGTCTGAGCTCCTCACAGTTTTTCTGCAGCCACTGTTATTTGCTCATTTGCTTTTTACTGTTTTTTCAGCGGCTGCGGCTTGGTTTTTGTTCACACTGAGATCTGATTTAGTGGTTGGCGAGATCGTGTGATCTCAGTATTTTTGTAATCAGAATTGTTGGATTTTTGTAGGGTTTTCTGGGTTGCAGAAAGTAATCTCTCCTGTCCTATCCTATTTAGTCAGCTTGTGGCCCCAGCGTTTGCTCAGTCTATTTTCTGCCTATGTTTGTATTTTCATATTGTCTAACTGCCATTATATGTTTGGGGCTTCTATTTTCTTGGGATCTGCTCCGGGCAGATAGCTTCATCTTCTGCCTTTAGGTGTAGTTATCTCTCAGCCTGTGACGAGGCGTCTAGGATCAACTAGGAACGCTCCACGGCTACCTCTAGTTGTGTCGTTAGTTTAGGAATCTGCAACCCATCAGTTACCACATCTCAGGTGTTCTGCTGCCTGCTGTGTTCCTGTCGTCCTCAGCTACCGAAACATAACACATGCTCAGTAGTGAGGCAGGGCTGGTGCTGCACTTTATGTTCATGCTCAGTATTGAGGCGGTGCTGGTTTTGCACTTTATGCACATGCTCATAGTGAGGTAGAGCTGGTGCTGCACTTTATGTACATGCTCATAGTGAGGTGGTGCTGGTGTCACTTTATGTACATGCTCAGTGGTGAGTAAGCTGGTGCTGCACTTTATGTACATGTCAGTAGTGAGGCAGTGCGCACTTAGGTACATGCTCAGTAGTGAGGTAGGGCTGGTGCTGCACTTATGTACATGCTCAGTAGTGAGGCAGTGCTGCACTTTATGTACATGCTCAGTAGTGAGGCGTGCTGGTGCTGACTTTATGTACATGCTCAGTAGTGAGGATTACATGATCAGTAGAGTGGTAGTGCTGCACTTTATGTACATGCTCAGTAGTGAGGCAGTGCTGCACTTTACGTACATGCTCAGTAATGAGGCGGTGCTGTACTTTATGTACATTCTCAGTAGTGAGGTAGAGCTGGTGCTGCACTTTATGTACATGCTCAGTAGTGAGGCAGTGCTGCACTTTAGGTACATGCTCAGTAGTGAGGCATGGCTGGTGCTGCACTTTATGTTCATGCTCAGTAGTGAGGCGGTTCTGGTGTTGCACTTTATGCACATGCTCAGTAGTGAGGTAGAGCTGGTGCTGCACTTTATGTACATGGTCAGTAGTGAGGCAGTGCTGCACTTTAGTACATGCTCAGTAGTGAGGTAGGGCTGGTGCTGCACTTTATGTACATGCTCAGTAGTGAGGCAGTACTGGTGCTGCACTTTATGTACATGCTTAGTAGTGAGGCAGTGCTGGTGCTGCACTTTATGTACATGCTCAGTAGTGAGGTGGTGCTGGTGCTGCACTTTATGTACATGCTCAGTAGTGAGGTAGAGCTGGTGCTGCATCTTTATGTACATGCTCAGTAGTGAGGTAGTGCTGCAATTTATGTACATGCTCAGTAGTGAGGCAGGTCTGGTGCTGCACTTCATGTACTTGCTCAGTAGTGAGGCAGTGCTGCACTTTATGTACATGCTCAGTAGTGAGGCGGTGCTGGTGCGCACTTTACTACATGCTCAGTATGAGGCAGTGCTGCTGCTGCACTTTATGCACATGCTCAATAGTGAGGCAGTGCTGGTGCTGCATTTTATGTACATGCTCAGTAGTGAGTGGTGCTGGTGCTGCACTTTATGTACATGCTCAGTAGTGAGGCAGTGCTGGTGCTGCATTTATGTATATAAATGCTCAGTAGTGAGCGTGCTGGTGCTGCACTTTATGTACATGCTCAGTAGTGAGGCAGTGCTGGTGCTGCACTTTATGCACATGATCAGTAGAGTGTAGTGCTGCACTTTATGTACACTCAGTAGTGAGGCAGTGCTGCACTTTACGTACATGCTCAGTAATAAGGCGGTGCTGCACTTTACGTACATTCACAGTAGTGAGGCAGGTGATGGTGCTGCACTTTATGCACATGCTCAGTAGTGAGGTAGAGCTGGTGCTGCACTTTATGTACATGCTCAGTAGTGAGGCGGTGCTGGTGCTGCACTTTATGTACATGCTCAGTAGTGAATCTGTGCTGATGCTGCACTTATGCACATGATCAGTAGAGTGGTAGTGCTGCACTTTATGTACATGCTCAGTAGTGAGGCAGTGCTGCACTTTACGTACATGCTCAGTAATGAGGCGGTGCTGCACTTTACATACATGCTCAGTAGTGAGGTAGAGCTGGTGCTGCACTTTATGTACATGCTCAGTAGTGAGGCAGTGCTGCACTTTAGGTACATGCTCAGTAGTGAGGCATGGCTGGTGCTGCACTTTATGTTCATGCTCAGTAGTGAGGCGGTTCTGGTGTTGCACTTTATGCACATGCTCAGTAGTGAGGTAGAGCTGGTGCTGCACTTTATGTACATGGTCAGTAGTGAGGCAGTGCTGCACTTTAGGTACATGCTCAGTAGTGAGGTAGGGCTGGTGCTGCACTTTATGTACATGCTCAGTAGTGAGGCAGTGCTAGTGCTGCACTTTATGTACATGCTTAGTAGTGAGGCAGTGCTGGTGCTGCACTTTATGTACATGCTCAGTAGTGAGGTGGTGCTGGTGCTGCACTTTATGTACATGCTCAGTAGTGAGGTATAGCTGGTGCTGCACTTTATGTACATGCTCAGTAGTGAGGTAGTGCTGCACTTTATGTACATGCTCAGTAGTGAGGCAGGTCTGGTGCTGCACTTTATGTACATGCTCAGTAGTGAGGCAGTGCTGCACTTTATGTACATGCTCAGTAGTGAGGCGGTGCTGGTGCTGCACTTTATCTACATGCTCAGTAGTGAGGCAGTGCTGCTGCTGCACTTTATGCACATGCTCAATAGTGAGGCAGTGCTGGTGCTGCATTTTATGTACATGCTCAGTAGTGAGGTAGTGCTGGTGCTGCACTTTATGTACATGCTCAGTAGTGAGGCAGTGCTGGTGCTGCATTTTATGTATATAAATGCTCAGTAGTGAGGCGGTGCTGGTGCTGCACTTTATGCACATGATCAGTAGAGTGGTAGTGCTGCACTTTATGTACATCTCAGTGTGAGGCAGTGCTGCACTTTACTGTACATGCTCAGTTAAAAGGCGGTGCTGCACTTTACGTACATGCTCAGTAGTGAGGCAGCGCTGGTGCTGCACTTTATGACATGCTCAGTAGTGAGGTAGAGCTGGTGCTGCACTTTATGTACATGCTCAGTAGTGAGGCGGTGCTGCTGCTGCACTTTAGGTACATGCTCAGTAGTGAAGCTGTGCTGATGCTGCACTTTATGCACATGATCAGTAGAGTGGTAGTGCTGCACTTTATTTACATGCTCAGTAGTGAGGCAGTGCTGCACTTTACGTACATGCTCAGTAATGAGGCGGTGCTGCACTTTACATACATGCTCAGTAGTGAGGTAGAGTGGTGCTGCACTTTATGTACATGCTCAGTAGTGAGGCAGTGCTGCACTTTAGGTACATGCTCAGTAGTGAGGCAGGGCTGGTGCTGCACTTTATGTTCATGCTCATTAGTGAGACGGTTCTGGTGTTGCACTTTATGCACATGCTCAGTAGTGAGGTAAGCTGGTGCTGCACTTTATGTACATGTCAAGTAGTGAGGTGGTGCACTTTAGGTACATGCTCAATAATGAGGCAGGCTGGTGCTGCACTTTATGTTCATGCTCAGTAGTGAGGCGGTTTTGGTGTTGCACTTTATGCACATGCTCAGTAGTGAGGTAGAGCTGGTGCTGCACTTTATGCACATGCTCAGTAGTGAGGTGGTTGCTGCACTTTACATACATGCTCAGTAGTGAGGCGTGCTGGTGCTGCACTTTATGTACATGCTCAGTAGTGAGGCAGTGCTGGTGCTGCACTTTATGTACATGCTCAGTTAGTAAGCAGTGCTGCACTTTAGTACATGCTCAGTAGTGAGGCAGGCTGTGCTGCACTTTATGTAATGCTCAGTAGTGAGGCAGTGCTGCACTTTATGTACATGCTCAGTAGTGAGGCGTGCTGGTGCTACACTTTACGTACATGCTCAGTAGTGAGGCAGTGCTGGTGCTAGCACTTTATGCACATGCTCAGTAGTGAGGCGTGCTGGTGCTACACTTTATGTACATGCTCAGTAATGAGGCAGTGCTGCACTTTACGTACATGCTCAGTATGAGGCGTGCTGCACTTTACGTACATGCTCAGTAGTGAGGTAGAGCTGGCTGCTGCACTTTATGTACATGCTCAGTAGTGAGGCAGTGCTGCACTTTAGGTACATGCTCAGTAGTGAGGCAGGGCTGGTGCTGGACTTTATGTTCATGCTCAGTAGTGAGGCGGTTCTGGTGTTGCACTTTATGCACATGCTCAGTAGTGAGGTAGAGCTTGTGCTGCACTTTATGTACATGCTCTGTAGTGAGGTAGAGCTGGTGCTGCACTTTATGTACATGCTCAGTAGTGAGGCAGTGCTGCACTTTAGGTACATGCTCAGTAGTGAGACAGGGCTGGTGCTGCACTTTATGTACATGCTCAGTAGAGAGGCAGTGCTGCACTTTATGTACATGCTCAGTAGTGAGACAGGGCTGGTGCTGCACTTTATGCACATGCTCAGTAGTGAGGTAGAGCTGGTGCTGCACTTTATGTACATGCTCAGTAGTGAGGCGGTGCTGGTGCTGCACTTTATGTACATGCTCAGTAGTGAGGTAGTGCTTGTGCTGCACTTTATGTATATACATGCTCAGTAGTGAGGCAGTGCTGGTGCTGCACTTTATGTACATGCTCAGTAGTGAGGCGGTGCTGGTGCTGCACTTTATGTACATGCTCAGTAGTGAGGCAGTGCTGGTGCTGCACTTTATGTATATACATGCTCAGTAGTGAGGCGGTGCTGGTGCTGCACTTTATGTACATGCTCAGTAGTGAGGCAGTGCTGCACTTTACGTACATGCTCAGTAATGAGGCGGTGCTGCACTTTACGTACATGCTCAGTAGTGGGGCAGTGCTCGTGTTGCACTTTATGCACATGCTCAGTAGTGAGGTAGAGCTGGTGCTGCACTTTATGCACATGCTCAGTAGTGAGGTAGAGCTGGTGCTGCACTTTATGTACATGCTCAGTAGTAAGGCAGTGCTGCACTTTAGGTACATGCTTGTTATGAATGTGCTAGAGATGGTTTCTGAGCAGAGGCTCCCTCTGGTGGTTACAGACAGTACTGAACCTTTCAGCGAGGAGTGGCAATCTGGAATCACGGACTGGTCTGATATAGGGGAGGTTCCCTCCCATGATGGTTGCCAGTGATCAATAGTTCTTGTCTCAATTGTGGTTCCTGGTTCTTTTGGAAGTTTGCTGGAGTCTTGCCTGCATCTCCTGCTTTCAGATAAGATATTTTTTGCTTTTCTTATTGTGCTTGCTTTTTGCATTGTTTTCTGCACTTTTGTGGAGGTCAGCCGGGTCCCCTCCTGGGGTCTGAGCTCCTCACAGTTTTTCTGCAGCCACTGTTATTTGCTCATTTGCTTTTTACTGTTTTTTCAGCGGCTGCGGCTTGGTTTTTGTTCACACTGAGATCTGATTTAGTGGTTGGCGAGATCGTGTGATCTCAGTATTTTTGTAATCAGAATTGTTGGATTTTTGTAGGGTTTTCTGGGTTGCAGAAAGTAATCTCTCCTGTCCTTATCCTATTTAGTCAGCTTGTGGCCCCAGCGTTTGCTCAGTCTATTTTCTGCCTATGTTTGTATTTTCATCTTGTCTAACTGCCATTATATGTTTGGGGGCTTCCTATTTTCTTTGGGGATCTGCTCCGGGGCAGATAGCTTTCATCTTTCTGCCTTTAGGTGTAGTTATCTCTCAGCCTGTGACGAGGCGTCTAGGATCAACGTAGGAACGCTCCACAGCTACCTCTAGTTGTGTCGTTAGTTTAGGAATCTGCAACCCATCAGTTACCAACATCTCAGGTGTTCTGCTGCCCTGCTGTTGTTCCTGTCGTCCTCAGCTACCGAAACATAACACATGCTCAGTAATGAGGCAGGGCTGGTGCTGCACTTTATGTTCATGCTCAGTAGTGAGGCGGTGCTGGTTTTGCACTTTATGCACATGCTCAGTAGTGAGGTAGAGCTGGTGCTGCACTTTACGTACATGCTCAGTAGTGAGGTGGTGCTGGTGCTGCACTTTATGTACATGCTCAGTGGTGAGGTAGAGCTGGTGCTGCACTTTATGTACATGGTCAGTAGTGAGGCAGTGCTGCACTATAGGTACATGCTCAGTAGTGAGGTAGGGCTGGTGTTGCACTTTATGTACATGCTCAGTAGTGAGGCGGTGCTGGTGCTGCACTTTATGTACATGCTTAGTAGTGAGGCAGTGCTGGTGCTGCACTTTATGTACATGCTCAGTAGTGAGGTGGTGCTTGTGCTGCACTTTATGTACATGCTCAGTAGTGAGGTAGATCTGGTGCTGCACTTTATGTACATGCTCAGTAGTGAGGCAGTGCTGCACTTTAGGTACATGCTCAGTAGTGAGGCGGTGCTGGTGCTGCACTTTATGTACATGTTCAGTAGTGAGGCAGTGCTGCACTTTAGGTACATGCTCAGTAGTGAGACAGGGCTGGTGCTGCACTTTATGTACATGCTCAGTAGTGAGGCAGTGCTGCACTTTATGTACATGCTCGGTAGTGAGGTAGTGCTTGTGCTGCACTTTATGTATATACATGCTCAGTAGTGAGGCAGTGCTGGTGCTGCACTTTATGTACATGCTCAGTAGTGAGGTAGTGCTTGTGCTGCACTTTATGTATATACATGCTCAGTAGTGAGGCAGTGCTGGTGCTGCACTTTATGCACATGCTCAGTAGTGAGGCGTGCTGGTGCTGCACTTTATGTACATGCTCAGTAGAGAGGCATGCTGGTGCTGCACTTTATGCACATGATCAGTAGAGTGGTAGTGCTGCACTTTATGTACATGCTCAGTAGTGAGGCAGTGCTGCACTTTACGTACATGCTCAGTAATGAGGCTGTGCTGCACTTTACGTCCATGCTCAGTAGTGAGGCAGTGCTGGTGCTGCACTTTATGCACATGTTCAGTAGTGAGGCAGTGCTGGTGCTGCACTTTATGCACATGCTCAGTAGTGAGGCAGTGCTGCACTTTAGGTACATGCTCAGTAGTGAGGCAGGGCTGGTGCTGCACTTTATGTTCATGCTCAGTAGAGAGGCGGTGCTGGGTTGTACTTTATGCACATGCTCAGTAGTGAGGTAGAGCTGGTGCTGCACTTTATATACATGCTCAGTAGTGAGGTGGTGCTGGTGCTGCACTTTATGTACATGCTCAGTAGTGAGGTAGAGCTGGTGCTGCACTTTATGTACATGCTCAGTAGTGAGTTGTTGCTGGTGCTGCACTTTATGTACATACTCTTTAGTGAGGTAGAGCTTGTGCTGCACTTTATGTACATGCCCAGTAGTGAGGCAGTGCTGCACTTTAGGTACATGCTCAGTAGTGAGGCAGGGCTGGTGCTGCATTTTATGTACATGCTCAGTAGTGAGGCAGTGCTGCACTTTATGTACATGCTCGGTAGTGAGGCAGTGCTGGTGCTGCACTTTATGTACATGCTCAGTAGTGAGGTAGTGCTTGTGCTGCACTTTATGTATATACATGCTCAGTAGTGAGGCAGTGCTGGTGCTGCACTTTATGTACATGCTCAGTAGTGAGGCAGTGCTGGTGCTGCACTTTATGTATATACATGCTCAGTAGTGAGGCGGTGCTGGTGCTGCACTTTATGTACATGCTCAGTAGTGAGGCAGTGCTGCACTTTAGGTACATGCTCAGTAATGAGGCGGTGCTGCACTTTACGTACATGCTCAGTAGTGAGGCGGTGCTGGTGCTGCACTTTATGTACATGCTCAGGAGTGAGGCAGTGCTGGTGCTGCACTTTATGCACATGATCAGTAGAGTGGTAGTGCTGCACTTTATGTACATGCTCAGTAGTGAGGCAGTGCTGCACTTTACGTACATGCTCATCAATGAGGCTGTGCTGCACTTTACGTCCATGCTCAGTAGTGAGGCAGTGCTGGTGCTGCACTTTATGCACATGCTCAGTAATGAGGCAGTGCTGGTGCTACACTTTATGCACATGCTCAGTAGTGAGGCAGTGCTGCACTTTAGGTACATGCTCAGTAGTGAGGCAGGGCTGGTGCTGCACTTTATGTTCATGCTCAGTAGAGAGGCGGTGCTGGTGTTGCACTTTATGCACATGCTCAGTAGTGAGGTAGAACTGGTGCTGCACTTTATGTACATGCTCAGTAGTGAGGTGGTGCTGGTGCTGCAGTTTATGTACATGCTCAGTAGTAAGGTAGAGCTGGTGCTGCACTTTATGTACATGCTCAGTAGTGAGGTGTTGCTGGTGCTGCTGTGGAGCCCAGCTGTGACTGAATCCACATCTTCCAGAAGGGTGCACTGACAGAAGATCCCACTAGAGGTCACTATACACATACACACACGCAGCTCATCCTAAAAGACCAGCAGAGGGAGCTGTGATAGGCATATAAAAACAAGTTTAGTTTCAGTTTGCTTCAGAAAGAAAAGGAAAGAAAGGAGAAGGAGAAGAGAAGGAGAGCAGAGCAGCCTGCTGCAGCTCAGTTCCGTTCAGAGCTCAGCTCTGTGCAGAATGTGTTTAAGTGGAGTCTAGTAAGAGTGACACAGGGAAGTCACTCCAGCCTAGTCAGAGCTGAATTTAGAAGTGGGCTCTGAGGAAAGCGTGCCGACGCTTAAAGAGCGGCGAAGAGGCAGCCCACCAACTGCCAGTGTGTGTGATCGTGTGAGATCCAGGTAGCCGAAGGCAAGTGGAAGTTAATGAGACAGAGGAGCCTTAATAGCTCATCTCAGCAAGAAATACCGGACAACGGGGTCCGAGCCTATAGGGATCTCCACGACCCATTAGGAGAACACCGGAGTTCCTGGAGGACTACAAGTCCCAGGAGTACCACAGAGCTGATACGTAGCAGGATCAGGAGGACGGAGTCCGGCTTGGCCAGCCATCAAGGACCCTGTCCTTTCAGAGAGAAGTTCCAACCACAAGATCAGCCAGGTACAAGACGGAGACTAAGCTAGGCCCAGCTATATGCAGGCCAAGACTTCATTACATAAAGGCAGAGGACAGGAGGCCACACACCTACCGAGTGGAGGAATCTGGATGTGTACCCTTCACCCTACAGTGCTCCGGGGAAGTGCCTGAACATCTGCAGTAAAGGTACCAAAGTGACTTATGTGTGTGTCTCCCTTATTGTCCCTGACTGCCGGGTCCCCATCAGTCCTGCACCAGCATAGACTTCGAGGGAACATTCCCACCTGTGGGGGACTTAACATCTCGCTGCCCAGTAACATCCCCTCAGAAGATTCACCTTGCAGCGCTGGTCAAATTGATCAGAAACCACAGGTGGCGTCACGAACAATTATTATTATCCCCTGTAAATATCCCATTGAATGAGCGCCCAGGGCAACGGACCGAGCTCTGCTGCCAGTGACATTCCCCATAGACTTCCATGGGCTCGGTGCCGAGTACCCCATAACCCTGGTAGTACGTGCGACTCATCTTTGGCGTCACGAACAGGATTTCGTGCCCTGCGGCAACGGAGTAATTTGTGCCCGTTGCCACCGGGTACTGTGTGCCTAAAGACTGTGTTTTGTATGTGGTGAAGATTTCCCGCCATTTGCCCGCCATTGCCCGCCATTTACAGCGCCACGGCGCGAAAACTAGTCCTGGACACGCCCCCAACGCTGACGGGGCGGCAGGTCCTGTGAAGAGCTACAGTGAACGCTCTGACGTCAGAGCGCCAGCGACGCAGGTCCTTCTACACATCACTGTGCCCTGCAGAGCTGCAGCCTTCAGAGCAGGTAGGCTACGATTAACTAGGGGGGCGCAGACATGTCGCAGCAGCAAGCCGACAACGCGGCCCAGGCCGACGGCCTTAATGACTTACCCCTTGATGGTGCCGCACAGGCTGTAAATGCTGGCCCCTCACCTGGTCCTGTGGTCCCAATAGTACCGCTAACGCTGCCATACATGCCTGGAGCGAAGTGGCTCCCTCAGTACAGCGGCAAGCCAGACACCCTGTCAGGGTTCAAGCGGAAAATATGCAGCATAATGGACATGTACCCTATGACAGAAAAGCAGAGAGCTGCAGTGTTAGTGGGACAATTAACTGGTGCTGCTGGAGAGAGAGGTAGAGACTTGGACGGCTGCAGACCAGGAGTCAGTGCATGCAATTTTCTTAAAGCTACAGACTATCTTTGAGGACCGCACTGAAACAGATCTCCGGATGATGTTTTACCAATGCTCCCAGAAACCAGATGACAGCATTAGGGACTATGCATGCCGATTACAAGGGGCCCTGCGAGCACTCAAACAAGTTAACCCCATGAGTGTCTAAAAACGAAAATAAAATGTTAAAAGAACAATTTGTAAGGGGATTAAAGTCCCAAGCTGAAGGCCGGACTGCGCATTGGTGGTCCTTGGATCATCCTGATGCTACCTTTGATGCTCTTAAGGACATGGCTATAAAAGGACTGCGTCCCCTGGAAGCACCCGGGATGGCAACCCAGTGTCACCTGAGTGAAGCCACCCTACAGCCAGCAGCATCCACCTTTTCCCCATTGGTTGCAGAAGCCAAAACGCAGGTGGCGCCCCCTACTGAGCTGGACTGTCTGCGCTCAGAAGTGCGCCAGCTGACCAAACACCTGGCCACTGTAATGAGTGCCCTGCAACTGTCGACAGAGGAAGAAGGAAAGATCCTGCTAGCAGACTGCCCAGAGGATGTCCCTTGGATGAACCGGAGGAGATGGAGGACGTCGCCCCATCAGAGGAGGACGTCGCCCCACCGGAGGAGGACAACGCCACCCCCAGGAAGGATCCGCGACCAGCATCATCCCCGCCGAGAGATCATCTGTTACCGCTGCCACAGAGAAGGTCACCCAGCACGTCGGTGTCCTTTAAACGAGCAAATCCTGGGTCCGAGGGCCAACACCCAGGAATAGACTCTTCAGGCCCCTCAGACTGGAACCGCAGGTTTGTGGGAGGAAGACCTTACCTGTCCATCATATTGGACGGGATCGCCATCCCTGCCCTGCTGGACACTGGATCTCAGTTAACCATCATACCTGATGTTCTCTACAATAAATACTGGTCCAGTGACGGTCTCCAACCCCCAATCCCTAACTTTGCCGTATATGCCTCTAATGGCCTCCCTCTTGACTTATTGGGGGCTAAAAACGTAGACGTAAAGGTGGGGAGAGTGGAGCTAAAGAACCAGGGACTTCTTGTAGTGAAGACTGTTAATGAGGAAAATGGGTTGAATGTGGTTTTAGGCACTAACATTATTAGTAACTGTTTGGAGGAGGTTGTGTTTTTACTCCAACAGCTCGCCTAAATTGCCAGACCAAAGCAAAAGGGAGTGATCCGGAAGGAGATTCGGACCCTGATGTGCCAGCAGCAAGTGAAACTGACCGGTGGTGAGATTGGTAATGTACGGGTAACAGACCCGAATCCCATTGTGATACCCCCAATGAGTGAAATGCTTATTTGGTGTAGAGCAGCAATAGGTCTGAGAGGACAGAACTACCAAGCAGTAGTAGAGCCCCATTGTTCGGAGCACAGACCTACACTCTTCACTGCCAGAGGGGTAGTGGAGGTACATAATGGGAGGGTGCCAGTGCGTCTTCTCAACTGGGGCGAGGATGAAGTCAAATTACCACATTATGCCACTGTTGCTAAGTTATATGCTGTGGATAATAACTCCATTCACCCAACGGAGCCCTTAACCTCCCCACAACCAGTGGAGGATAATGGTCCGACCACCCAGGTGGAGGATTGGTGTCAGCAGCTCCATATCGGGACAGACACCACTCCAGCCCACCAGAAACAAAGAGTATACCGAGTAGTTCAGGAGTATGCACAGGTATTCAGCAAACACCCACTCAACTTTGGGAAAATTAAAGGGGTTCAACATCACATCCCCACAGGCAACCATCCTCCCATTAAAGAACGGTACAGGCCTATACCTCCAGCACACTACCAGAAAGCTAAGGAAATGTTGCGTGACATGAAGGAAGCAGGAGTGATAAGGGATAGTTGTAGTCCCTGGGCTGCACCTCTAGTCCTAGTTAGGAAAAAGGATGGGAGCATGAGAATGTGTGTAGATTACAGACAGGTAAATCACATTACACATAAGGATGCATACCCTTTACCACGCATTGAGGAATCCTTAGCTGCCTTAAAAACTGCTAACTACTTTTCCACCCTCGACCTCACTAGTGGGTACTGGCAAGTAGCTGTGGCTGGGGAGGATCGGGAGAAGACGGCTTTCACCACCCCGATGGGACTCTGTGAGTTTGACAGAATGCCGTTTGGACTCAGCAGTGCCCCTGGAACGTTCCAGAGAGTGATGGAGAGCTGCCTGGGACATCTCAACTTTGAAACTGTGTTGCTGTACTTGGACGACATTATCGTGTACTCCAAAACGTATGAAGATCACTTGAAGCACCTGGCGGAGGTGTTCGAGTCATTGTCCAAATATGGGATGAAACTGAAGCCTTCAAAATGCCATCTGCTCAAACAAAAGGTACAGTATCTGGGACATATTGTCAGCTCAGAAGGAGTAGCGCCAGACCCTGAAAAGATCACCGCCATCCAGAAATGGCCGGAGCCGAAAAATCTCAAGGAGGTGCGACAGTTCCTGGGACTGACAGGGTACTACCGGAGGTTTGTGAAGGATTACACCAAGAAAGCAGCGCCTCTGCAAGACCTCCTGGTGGGACAGTCCCTCAAGAGCAGAAATTCTCCATTCCATTGGGGTAAAGAACAGGCAGAGGCATTCAAGGAAATGAAGGAGATCCTGACAGGCGATGAGATCCTAGCTTACCCTGACTACAGCCAGCCGTTCCTGCTGTATACTGATGCCAGCAATGAAGGATTGGGAGCAGTCCTCAGTCAGAAGCAAAATGGCCTGGAGAAAGTCATCGCCTATGCTAGCAGGAAGCTCCGCCCGGCCGAGAGGAACCCAGAGAACTACAGCAGCTTCAAGTTGGAGTTCCTGGCACTGGTCTGGGCCATCACAGAGAGGTTTAAGCACTACCTAGCCTCCAGCAAGTTCACTGCCTACACCGATAACAACCCCTTAACGCATCTTGAAACAGCTAAGCTGGGAGCCATGGAACAACGATGGATGGCTCGACTGTCCAATTACCAATTCACAATCAAGTACCGAGCAGGCCGCAAGAATGCCAACGCTGATGCCCTATCCAGGATGCCTCATGAATCGGACACAGAAGAAGAAGTGGATGATCTGGAAGAGATTGAACTACCTGCCTTTCACAGGAATGGGATGATCCACGAGCAACAAGCCAGCAGGAGGCCGTGTGGTAAGACGTTAAATCCTCTACCTCACCACAGCTGTAAGGAGACTCAGGACAGCGATCCAGTTGTCAGCCGAATCAAGGAGATGATAAGACGAGAAGGTTCCTCCTTGGAGAAGGATGCATCTCTACAAGCAAGGCAGCTGTGGAATGAGAGAAGCCGGTTGTTCATCTACCGTGAGAGGCTGTGCCGGAGGTACGTCAACCCAAGGACCCATGAGATGGTATGGCAGATAGTAGTCCCCAGAGCAGACATCCAGATGGTGTTAGAAGCCTACCACGATCAAGCGGGACACTTTGGCTGGAAGAAGCTGGAGACCCTGTTGAAGTGTCGTTTCTACTGGGTGGGAATGCGCAGCTCCATCGAGAGGTGGTGCCAGAACTGTGGACCCTGTGGTCTCAGAAGAAAGGATTACAGCAGTCAGAAGGCACCCCTGCAACCCATCAAGACGACTCGTCCCTTGGAGATCGTGGCCCTGGACCATGTCAAGTTGTCACCCAGACGGTCAGGATACTCCTATGCCCTGACTATGGTGGATCACTACTCCAGGTTCCTGGTGGTCGCCCCTGTCAAAGATCTGACAGCAGAAACAGCAGCAAAGACGTTCCAAGCGTATTTCTGCAGACCACACGGATATCCTGAGCAGGTGCTAACTGACCAAGGCCCAGCCTTTGAAGCCGAATTGTTCAAGGAGTTCTGTCACTTGTACGGGTGTAAGAAGATCAGAACCACACCGTACCACCCCCAAACCAATGGTCTCTGTGAGAAGATGAATCACATCGTCATTGACCTGTTGAAGACAATACCACTCGAGGAGAGAAATCGGTGGCCAGACTTACTACCTGACCTGGTAGATCTGTACAATCACATACCTGTGAGTTCCACCAATTGCACCCCAGCCTATCTCATGCGGGCAAGACCAGGAAAGCTGCCTATGGATCTGGAGCTTAGTGTTGTAGAACCAGAAGCAGATGTGACTATGGAAGACTGGGACACAAACAGACAGGAACAGTACAGAAAAGTACAAGCCTGCGTTGAAGAAAGTCTCAATCGAGTCAGGGATAAGCAAGAAGACCGCTATAACAAAAGTGCGCCAGCTGAACCTTTCGCACCTGGTGAAGTCGTACTGAAAAGAAAGAGGAGGTTACACAAACTCGACGATCAATGGGAAAGAGAGCCCTACGTCATCCAGAAATCAAGGTTTGACAACAAGAAAACGTGCATAATTAGCAAGGATGGAGGAAGAACGACGGCAACTGTATCCAGAGATCACCTAAAGTTGTGTCCAAACCCATTAAAGCTTCAGGAAGAAGAACCTGTTGTCAATCAGGAAAAGCGTGATGAATCAGTCATACATACAGACTTAGGAGATTTCCCCGCGGATTGGCCCAGAATTGGAGAAGCTGTAATCATTCTCGTGCTGCATGGTAGGCCCTGTACTGAATAAGGAAAGGGCCTCTGACTGGAGAGCCTATAAGGGGGATGCTAGTGGAATACTGTCCGTGCCCAATTCACCCCCCCTCTCACACCACTCCCAGTGGTGATGTACTAATTGGGGATGTCCAGCTGTCCAGTGACCTCGGAGGGGAAGGTACCTGGGACCACTCCTACAGGGGTTAAATTTAGGTGTTCTGGTCAGCAACTTCCTTTCCCCTCAGCAGTCACTGGAAGCTGTTGTTGTCTGAAGTTACAAGTGGAACAAGATCTCAGAACAAAGGAAGACAACAGGAAACCAGGGAGTATAATATTCTGGAGATAAGGTCTCAGGGGGGATGTGAGCACATATACTGTTTACAACATCTGTTCCTGTATGTATGTGTGTGTGTGTGTGTGTATGTATATATATGTGTGTGTGTGTGTATGTATATATATGTGTGTGTATGTATATATATGTGTGTGTATGTATATATGTATATATGTGTATGTATATGTGTATGTATGTATAATATATATATATATATATATCTATATATATATATAGATATATATTGACATAAGATCATTATATCCCGGGGAGACCTTTGTCCTCATGGATTACTATATGTTACCTCACACATGACAGATCTTCTGTGTGCCTGGGGCATGGCTGCAGACATGGGCACATGTGTGTGTGTGTATATATATATATATATATATATATATATATATATACTTATACTATGCTGATACTTTATGCCCTGCATAGCTGTTAGGCCATGGATTACTACCTTATTATTAATAGCAGATAGACATATAATGCTATATTGTGTTTATAATGGTACTGCAGTTTGGTGCATGGTGTAGATAGTGCATGGAGTATTTATACATACTGTAATTTGTTTCATGGCAGTCATATATAGATACTGTAATATTGTGCATAGCGGTTAGGTATATGTGTTGCAAGCAGAATGTTTGTTATTCTTCAACATAATCATAACAGTGCATGGCATTTGTATAGATACGTTTTTAAATAACTTCCCCAATACAACATATATAATATAGTACTATTATGGCTGCTGTATCATATATAGTAGACATATCACAAATATTACTGGGCTGATATACATTTCGTATTATACAGATCCTAGATATAGGGCCTTTGTTTATATATTTATATATATCTACATCAATATTACTATCTATTAATATTTTATATATTATTATATATCATGGACACTGGCTATAATACATGATGGTAAATACATATTGCTGTTGGATTCATGGCTGGTATATCGATATTCCATTACCTAGATATTTCTGGATCATACACGATCGATAGTGGTACACTGCCAGTTATGTATATATATATATATATATATATATATATATATATATATATGCTTTTATATAATACGTATGGGGATCTACAGATATTTTGCATAATGCATTGATGATATATCATATAATTCAGTATAGCAAGTGGCGTATAGATATGTATATACTACAGCATAACGCCATTACTGATAAGACACTATTATAGTCTAAAGGAACAAAAGAATTTCAGCTATGTGCCCCAATTTTACTTTCAGTTACCAGGCTGTATACAGGGTGAGGGGAATGTACTGTACACATTCCTGAGGGAGGGGGAAAGGATAACATTGCAAGGAGCAAAGTGGTGCATCAGTAGTGTGCTGGATCCATGGAACCCATCCTCTGCTTGTTTCATTACAGGGAGAGGTGGAGGGGCTGCAGCTTGTGCATTACAATCTGCGTCCACGTCAGAAGAGCTGGAGTTCCGCCATCACCTGGCTTCACTCTGGTTCTAGCGCAACACGGAGCTGGAGTTCCAGCCTCTACAACCAGCAGACCACCAACCAACACGGGGCAGGAGTTACGCCAACACTAGGCTTCACTCCTGCTCTTGCGCAACACGGAACCGGAGTTCCCCCATCACCGGCTTCACTCCGGTTCTAGCGCACGATATTACATTACATGCTTCTAATGTGGCGTTCAGCCGGGAAGACGCTTCTCCTTCCCCCGGGCCTTCCAGCCATCGTGTTAACCAATCTTTCGCCCAAGCAGGAGCCGGAGTAACTCCAGCGCTGGTTTTCACCCCTCCTGCACCAGCGGGAGCCAGGGTTCCACCCGCATCGGTCATCACTCCTCCTGCGGCACAGCGGTGAGTGTTCTAATAACAATGACTATCTAGCGTTACACAGATTGATTTCAAAGGAGAACGAGCTATCCTCAGCGATCACTGAGCTGAGGCAACGGTTACCGCAACCAAGCGGAACAGCGGAAAGCTACACTACGCTTCAATCAGCGAGTTTGCACAAAGAAGGTTTTTACTGCGGGATCAGCCCGTTTGGTGCACATTTAGAACAGGAGATTAAAAAAAAAAAAAAATTACGTTGACATATGGTCGCTATTGTCAGTGGATCAACAAAACGTTAATATAGAAAGGAAGACGGGAGGTGGGATATGTGATAGAAGCTAAATTAGCGAGAAACCTGAACAAATTGGCAACAGGCATTTGTGTGTTATATGGGCCAGAAGCATCCGGAACGATGCTCCGAATTGTTCATATATCAGGATATGATATATAACACACACAAGTCGCATGGCGGTTCCACTTGGAGACAATACAATGAGGACTTCCGCAGGCGTCTGGCCCTACAGCCCGATCTAGTATGGGGGGTTAAAGCAAGAGGTGTGATTACGATTGATGCTAGAGCAGAAGAAGTTCCCCTTCTCTAACTTCTCTTCCACAAATCTAACTAAAAACCAACGGTTGTCAATAACCTAAAATCAGCGCGAGAATTCCCTGAAACCTTAAACAAAAAAAAATAATAAAGGAATTCAAACTAGGTAGAATGCCGGGTCCCTTTCATTTGCTGCCAAAAAAAAAAAAAAAAACCTTCAAAAAACTTCAAAATATCGCCTCTACCCTGAGGAAGCCTCCGTCACATACGCGTCTTTTTGACAAGGCCGTAGATTTAGTCCGCGCTGCAGGGCCCGGCGCTCTGCTAGCTAAAAGTTAAATCGGATATAGAATCGGCATTTCGCCTTTTACCCGTCCATCCCAAATGTTACCACTTATTAGGATGCAAAAGTAGACCTGCACTATTATTCTGACATGTGCCTGCCGATGGGCCAATGGGGTGTTCAATCTCGTATCACTATTATGAGTTATTCAGCACGTTTCTGGATTGGGTCGTCCGCCATGAAACAGGCAGTAATTCTTTGATTCATTACCTCAACGATTTTTTGTTCGTCGGCCCCATAAATTCGAAACTCTGTTCTTTCCTGCTGAAAAAATTTAAACTGATATCGCGTCATTTCGGTGTCCCCTATCGTTCTATCTTTTTTGGACATTGAAATAGACACCAATTCGATGATTTTCCGGTTACCATCCGAAAAAATAAAAAATACACTTCAGATGCTGGAAAGCTTCTGCACAGTTAAAAAGTCACTCTTCAGCAGATGAGGCCCTACTGGGCCTACTGACACTCGCCAGCCGCGTAATGCCGGTCGGCAGAGCCTTCTCTCGTCAATTATCGCTGGCAACAAAGGGCGTTTCTCAGCCCGGCCATAGAATCAGATTAACTCGCTCGTTAAAAGCTGACTTGGTAGTTTGGAAAACATTCCTGGAATCATACAATGGTCACACATGTGTCATGTTTAACGAGACGTCAAAGACTTTGGTTCACAGTTGGGTGGAGCAAAGAACACGGTTTTGCAGCGGTCTACAAAGACCAGTGGTGCAGAAGTAATTGGCCAAAGCTATGGGCTACATCGAGCTGGGGACAAGATCCTGCTCTGTGGGAAATTTTCTCAATAGTCGCAGCCATTGAGATTTGGGCCAAGCTGCTAATAAATGCCAATATCCGGTTTCATACTAGAAATATTATCTTAATCCGCTCCTCTGTGTCACCGGCTACCTGGCAGGTTTATGGTAAGGCTTGGGAGGAGTGGTGCTCCTTAGTTCAGGGGAGGCCAGTAGATATGTGTGACCGCACAAGAGGAGTAGTTACTGCAGAATTTTTCAAAAATGCGGGGTGTCGGGTACATCGGCGCAAAGGAAATTATCGGGATTAGCCTTCTTTTTACAGCTTATGGGTGGGCCGACGTGAAACTCTTTTTTATCAGGCAAGCCATCAAAGGGTGGAAAAGGCTTCAGCCAAGTCTAGAATGCCGTCGCCCCATTTTACTCACACTATTGCACAACATTATCTCAATATCCCATCGCTCTACAGATCACAATACGAGGCGACCCTCATCTCATCAGCCTTCGCTATCGCTTTTTTCGGAGCACTGCGTATCAGTGAGCGTTACCTTGTTCTAAAAGCGTGTCGGAAGTCGGTTTAATTAACGAAGACATAGTCATATGTAATATGTAGTGACGCCCTGCGCATCCGAGTGCGAAAATCCAAGTGCGATCCAACCAGGAGGGGCACGTGGGGCTGGTTAAATCAGCAGATGGCCCAGTATGCCCCCTTAAAATGGTCAAAAGTTATGCTGTAGTAAGACACAAAGGCAGATTTTTCCTATCTCACACAGATGAGTCCCCTCTTACCAGGTATCAATTTCAGACAATTCTCACATCATGTTTAAAAAGAATACGGGATGCTTTCCTTTCGAATAGGTGCAGCTAACGAGGCAGCTTGGGCTGGAGTATCAGAAGCCGTAGGAGATGGGATGATGGAAATCCGCATGCTTCGCTTAATACATAAGACCTGATCTGCTCAAGTGACACATTTTTTCTCTTTCAGGAGTCGAAGTTTGGGTTTTCGGACATTCATATGTCTATTGGTCAAAAAAAAAAAACGGCCGAACGGCGGCCCGGGGAAAAAAAAAAAAACAGCCGAACGGCGGCATGGTGAAAAAAACGGCCGAACGGCGGCCTGGTGAAAAAAGTTGAGGCTTCCGGGTCTGGAAGTCAACTGGAGAGGGATAAGAGGCCTCCAGTGGCGGCAGGTGTTTCAAGAGTTGTTTACATCTCCAGGAGGGTGAAATGCCCGGTGATAATCGTGTTACATGTCAGTGGCAATGATCTTGGCAAAAGTAAAATCACTGATCTGTACAAAAGGATAACAACGGACATTGGGCGCGTTGCCTGTTTATTTGAAGATATGGTACTGGTTACTGGTGTGGTCACAAATAACACCTCGAGCCGTATGGTGGGGGGCAAGAGATCAAAAGGCCATAGATCGAATAAGGAAAAAGTTTGATACACGGATGGCGAAATTTGTAAAAAAAAAAAAAAAAAGTGGTATTGTGGCGCGTCATGACCAGCTGGAAGGAGACAACACGGCATTACTCAGACCGGACGGTGTTCACCTGACGGACATTGGCTTAGATATATTTTTGTCCGGCCTGCAGGATGGGATTGAACAGGCCCTAATGGTGTTGGGTGGGGTCGGAGTCCTGTGTAGGTCATACACCGGATCCTCCGTGGCGGATTAGTAGAGGAGGGCAAAGGTTCGTGACCGCTCGTAGGCATAATCTCCTGTCGATCGCGGACAAGGAACTCTGCCATGAGCCCCCGTTACGAAATGTAATTGCCCTTCTCTGCTTTGGTAATTAATAAACTGTGACCGACCTGTTCAACCCATCCAGGCCTGATTGTGTATTCTTTATGGGATTGGTGGGAAGAGGAAGGGTGAAGGCACTGTTAAGGACACACAGGTCTCCCCAGTCTGGTAGGCCCTGTACTGAATAAGGAAAGGGCCTCTGACTGGAGAGCCTATAAGGGGGATGCTAGTGGAATACTGTCCGTGCCCAATTCACCCCCCCTCTCACACCACTCCCAGTGGTGATGTACTAATTGGGGATGTCCAGCTGTCCAGTGACCTCGGAGGGGAAGGTACCTGGGACCACTCCTACAGGGGTTAAATTTAGGTGTTCTGGTCAGCAACTTCCTTTCCCCTCCGGCAGTCACTGGAAGCTGTTGTTGTCCCACCCTCCCTCCCTTACATAATTCAATAAAGAGAACTGTCATTCTATGTACTTCGGAGATATGTATATACGTGTAATATGTACAAGTTATATAAAAAAAAAAAAAAAAGTTTCTGTATTAGCAAAACTAAGTCACAGTGGATTAGTAGAGGAGGGCAAAGGTTCGTGACCGCTCGTAGGCATAATCTCCTGTCGATCGCGGACAAGGAACTCTGCCATGAGCCCCCGTTACGAAATGTAATTGCCCTTCTCTGCTTTGGTAATTAATAAACTGTGACCGACCTGTTCAACCCATCCAGGCCTGATTGTGTATTCTTTATGGGATTGGTGGGAAGAGGAAGGGTGAAGACACTGTTAAGGACACACAGGTCTCCCCAGTCATTCTATCAACCTCAAGAAGAACCTCTACAACCAGTTGTTGCAGTAGAGTCAGTACCAGAGGAACCTGCCCCAGCAGAACCTCAACAAGTGGAACCCCAAGAAGCGGAATCCCAAGAAGTTGAACCTCAGGAAGAGGGATCCCCTGCAGAAGTTGAGCCAGTTCACCCAACTCCCAGTATACTTGCCAGATCCCTAGAGAGGCTAAGGCAGTACTACAACTTACCTGCACGCAGGGATAACAGGGTAACTGATACCTCACCTACCACCACACCACGTAGGTCAGTACGCATAACAAGAGGGCAATTACCTGTTAGGTACAGAGAGTAGGACCTAACACATGTACATAATTATCAAGAACCACTGTACATAAATGTATATATTTTTGGTTATACAATGCTTTATTATATTGTTATTTATTAACCTATTTTCCCTTTTGATATTGGAACAAGTGAATGGACATTATTTTTACTTGTTCTCTACCCCCTTTTGACCATCCTTTTCCAAAAGAGACTGGGACTTTTCTGGTTGCTCAATTCCTGAACCCATCATTATGCTAATGTATATAGTTATTTATTTACCGTTATGTAACCATTCAAGAGTGCCTTACCTCCTGTAAAGGAAGAGTTATTTATACAATGTTTATTGTTATCTGTTTTTGTATTTCAGCCCCAGAGTGCTGAGTTCTACTAGGGGGAATGTGGAGCCCAGCTGTGACTGAATCCACATCTTCCAGAAGGGTGCACTGACAGAAGATCCCACTAGAGGTCACTATACACATACACACACGCAGCTCATCCTAAAAGACCAGCAGAGGGAGCTGTGATAGGCATATAAAAACAAGTTTAGTTTCAGTTTGCCTCAGAAAGAAAAGGAAAGAAAGGAGAAGGAGAAGAGAAGGAGAGCAGAGCAGCCTGCTGCAGCTCAGTTCCGTTCAGAGCTCAGCTCTGTGCAGAATGTGTTTAAGTGGAGTCTAGTAAGAGTGACACAGGGAAGTCACTCCAGCCTAGTCAGAGCTGAATTTAGAAGTGGGCTCTGAGGAAAGCGTGCCGACGCTTAAAGAGCGGCGAAGAGGCAGCCTACCAACTGCCAGTGTGTGTGATCGTGTGAGATCCAGGTAGCCGAATGCGAGTGGAAGTTAATGAGACAGAGGAGCCTTAATAGCTCATCTCAGCAAGAAATACCGGACAACGGGGTCCGAGCCTATAGGGATCTCCACGACCCATTAGGAGAACACCGGAGTTCCTGGAGGACTACAAATCCCAGGAGTACCACAGAGCTGATACGTAGCAGGATCAGGAGGACGGAGTCCGGCTCGGCCAGCCATCAAGGACCCTGTCCTTTCAGAGAGAAGGTCCAACCACAAGATCAGCCAGGTACAAGACGGAGACTAAGCTAGGCCCAGCTATATGCAGGCCAAGACTTCATTACATAAAGGCAGAGGACAGGAGGCCACACACCTACCGAGTGGAGGAATCTGGTTGTGTACCCTTCACCCTACAGTGCTCCGGGGAAGTGCCTGAACATCTGCAGTAAAGGTACCAAAGTGACTTATGTGTGTGTCTCCCTTATTGTCCCTGACTGCCGGGTCCCCATCAGTCCTGCACCACCATAGACTTCGAGGGAACAGTCCCACCTGTGGGGGACTTAACATCTCGCTGCCCAGTAACATCCCCTCAGAAGATTCACCTTGCAGCGCTGGTCAAATTGATCAGAAACCACAGGTGGCGTCACGAACAATTATTATTATCCCCTGTAAATATCCCATTGAATGAGCGCCCAGGGGAACGGACCGAGCTCTGCTGCCAGTGACATTCCCCATAGACTTCCATGGGCTCGGTGCCGAGTACCCCATAACCCTGGTAGTACGTGCGACTCACTGCACTTTATGTACATGCTCTTTAGTGAGGTAAAGCTTGTGCTGCACTTTATGTACATGTCCAGTAGTGAGGCAGTGCTGCACTTAAGGTACATGCTCAGTAGTGAGGCAGGGCTGGTGCTGCACTTTATGTACATGTCAGTAGTGAGGCAGTGCTGCACTTTATGTACATGCTCAGTAGTGAGGCGGTGCTGGTGCTGCACTTTATGTACATGCTCAGTAGTGAGGCAGTGCTGCACTTTATGCACATGCTCATTATTGAGGCAGGGCTGGTGCTGCACTTTATGTACATGCTCAGTAGTAAGGCAGTGCTGCACTTTATGTACATTCTCAGTAGTGAGGCAGTGCTGGTGCTGCACTTTATGTACATGCTCAGTATTGAGACAGTGCTGGTGCTGCACTTTATGTATATGCTCAGTAGTGAGGTAGAGCTGGTGCTGCACTTTATGTACATGCTCAGTAGTGAGGCAGTGCTGCACTTTAGGTACATGCTCAGTAGTGAGACAGGGCTGGTGCTGAACTTTATGTACATGCTCAGTAGTGAGGCGGTGCTGGTGCTGCACTTTATGTACATGCTCAGTAGTGAGGTAGTGCTTGTGCTGCACTTTATGTATATACATGCTCAGTAGTGAGGCAGTGCTGGTGCTGCACTTTATGTACATGCTCAGTAGTGAGGCGGTGCTGGTGCTGCACTTTATGTACATGCTCAGTAGTGAGGCAGTGCTGCACTTTAGGTACATGCTCAGTAATGAGACAGGGCTGGTGCTGCACTTTATGTACATGCTCAGTAGTGAGGCAGTGCTGCACTTTATGTACATTCTCAGTAGTGAGGCAGTGCTGGTGCTGCACTTTATGTACATGCTCAGTATTGAGACAGTGCTGGTGCTGCACTTTATGTATATGCTCAGTAGTGAGGTAGAGCTGGTGCTGCACTTTATGTACATGCTCAGTAGTGAGGCAGTGCTGCACTTTAGGTACATGCTCAGTAGTGAGACAGGGCTGGTGCTGAACTTTATGTACATGCTCAGTAGTGAGGCGGTGCTGGTGCTGCACTTTATGTACATGCTCAGTAGTGAGGTAGTGCTTGTGCTGCACTTTATGTATATACATGCTCAGTAGTGAGGCAGTGCTGGTGCTGCACTTTATGTACATGCTCAGTAGTGAGGCGGTGCTGGTGCTGCACTTTATGTACATGCTCAGTAGTGAGGCAGTGCTGCACTTTAGGTACATGCTCAGTAATGAGACAGGGCTGGTGCTGCACTTTATGTACATGCTCAGTAGTGAGGCAGTGCTGCACTTTATGTACATGCTCAGTAGTGAGGTAGTGCTTGTGCTGCACTTTATGTATATACATGCTCAGTAGTGAGGCAGTGCTGGTGCTGCACTTTATGTACATGCTCAGTAGTGAGGTAGTGCTTGTGCTGCACTTTATGTATATACATGCTCAGTAGTGAGGCAGTGCTGGTGTTGCACTTTATGCACATGCTCAGTAGTGAGGTAGAACTGGTGCTGCACTTTATGTACATACTCAGTAGTGAGGCGGTGCTGGTGCTGCACTTTGTGTACATGCTCAGTAGAGAGGCAGTGCTGGTGCTGCACTTTATGCACATGATCAGTAGAGTGGTAGTGCTGCACTTTATGTACATGCTCAGTAGTGAGGCAGTGCTGCACTTTACGTACATGCTCAGTAATGAGGCTGTGCTGCACTTTACGTCCATGCTCAGTAGTGAGGCAGTGCTGGTGCTGCACTTTATGCACATGCTCAGTAGTGAGGCAGTGCTGGTGCTGCACTTTATGCACATGCTCAGTAGTGAGGCAGTGCTGCACTTTAGCTACATGCTCAGTAGTGAGGCAGGGCTGGTGCTGCACTTTATGTTCATGCTCAGTAGAGAGGCGGTGCTGGTGTTGCACTTTATGCACATGCTCAGTAGTGAGGTAGAGCTGATGCTGCACTTTATGTACATGCTCAGTAGTGAGGTGGTGCTGGTGCTGCACTTTATGTACATGCTCAGTAGTGAGGTAGAGCTGGTGCTGCACTTTATGTACATGCTCAGTAGTGAGGTGTTGCTGGTGCTGCACTTTATGTACATGCTCTTTAGTGAGGTAGAGCTTGTGCTGCACTTTATGTACATGCCCAGTAGTGAGGCAGTGCTGCACTTTAGGTACATGCTCAGTAGTGAGGCAGGGCTGGTGCTGCACTTTATGTACATGCTCAGTAGTGAGGCAGTGCTGTACTTTATGTACAAGCTCAGTAGTGAGGCGGTGTTGGTGCTGCACTTTATGTACATGCTCAGTAGTGAGGCAGTGCTGCACTTTATGCACATGCTCATTAGTGAGGCAGGGCTGGTGCTGCACTTTATGTCCATGCTCAGTAGTGAGGCAGTGCTGCACTTTATGCACATGCTCATTAGTGAGGCAGGGCTGGTGCTGCACTTTATGTTCATGCTCAGTAGAGAGGCGGTGCTGGTGTTTCACTTTATGCACATGCTCAGTAGTGAGGTAGAGCTGGTGCTGTACTTTATGTACATGCTCAGTAGTGAGGTGGTGCTGGTGCTGCACTTTATGTACATGCTCAGTAGTGAGGTGGTGCTGGTGCTGCACTTTATGTGCATGCTCAGTAGTGAGGTGGTGCTGGTGCTGCACTTTATGTACATGCTCAGTAGTGAGGTAGAGGTGGTGCTGCACTTTATGTACATGCTCAGTAGTGAGGCATTTCTGCACTTTTGTACATGCTCAGTGTGATGAATGGGCACACAGTCCGCCACACGGTAGCCCGGGGGTCACGGCTTGTGATCCCACCGCTGCCACCAATATGTGATGAACGGGCACACAGTCCGCCACACAGTAGCCCGGGGGTCACGGCTTGTGATCCCACCACTGCCACCAATATGTGATGAACGGGCACACAGTCCGCCACACGGTAGCCCGGGGGTCACGGCTTGTGATCCCACCGCTGCCACCAATATGTGATGAAACGGTGCACACACACGACGGCTGCTGCCGTCCGACCCGGTAAACTGCAGGGATTTATAATTATCCCACTTCCACTTAGGAACTTGCAGCTCTCTGGCGCCCCCCTTACCCTCAGGTCAGTCAGAGAACTGCACCTAGGATAATTGGTCGCCAGACGGGTCACTTGGATGTGTGCTGGCTATTGGGCACGCTGCAGTGAGGGAATTATAATTACTCCTGGCTGCAGCCAGGCAGTACCCTTATAAACCCCGCTCCGTCACTGCCAGCGTCACCCAATAGATTAACACTTTACACCCCTTCCTTTTAGCTGCCACCAGCTACGGCTTTTGATGAACAATTTATCAAGAGGGTCCGTAGCAACCCCAAAACAGTAGCGTAGTGCTTCAGGCACGTGCAAATTCGTTTATAGAGCAGGAGAAACAAACTAATAATTTTATAGGTTTATTCCTTAAAAAACAGGCAGTGCTTATATAATATAAAAAGATGTAACAAACTGAGACAATATCATTATGTACAGATGCAGTTATAAAATAAAATGGGATTAAGAATGAAAGGTAACTCACATGGTTGTTAGATCATTACAGGCAAGCCAGGCTGGGGGAAGGAGCCACACGTCATAGTTCATTGGTAGATCTGTTACTCAGGACATCCCAGCAGAAAGTGCCTAAGGAACTTCACTGCAAGACTTATGCATGTCAGCTTCTGACCTCACAAAAAGGGCTGGTTTTCTGGCCACCTCCCCTGGCTGCAAGCTATGGTTTGAGCTCTGCAATATCATAAGGTCCATAACTCGTCCTGTGAACCTAGCAGAACAACGGCAGACCCATCAATGGTCTTACTCTAAAATGACGGTTCCAATGAGCCCACACTTGGGTGGGCTAGTACATGGGGCACCCGAGAATTCCATTTCTCGGGTTCTGTTGGAGTTACGGGTTTACCAGTACCACGGGAACGATGCCCGTCGGCGCATGGTTCAACACAGTAACTTTCGTGTTTCTAGCGAATGCTCCCACCGTGTTATTAACCAAAAAAGAATGAATTCTCCAAAATGGCTGCTATAGGAAGAAAGCACGTGTGCAGACAATGAAGGTGAAGCGGGAAAACTTCCAGCACTGGCAGCTCACATTACACTGCCTGAGTGCAGGCTGGGGGTTGGTGAGAAGTATGAGAGCTGCAGAGAGAAGGAGGGGGGCTTTGCTTGGTGGGCTTTCAGCAGTACAAAAAAAAAAAGATGAGGACAGCAATTCCAGCACAGCACTCATCACACCTCCCCCCCTTAGAGGGCGCTACGGAGGCATGACCTGTCGGTAATCCGACATGCGCACCTCAGCGGGTTCGCCACGTCGTGATAACCCATCAGGATTCCCATGATCACTGCCTTTCTTGTTTTTG
Organism: Oophaga sylvatica; assembly: GCA_033576555.1. Classification (NCBI taxonomy): domain Eukaryota; kingdom Metazoa; phylum Chordata; class Amphibia; order Anura; family Dendrobatidae; genus Oophaga; species Oophaga sylvatica. The sequence continues at coordinate 48,032 of JARQOD010001216.1, forward strand.
TACGGCAAAATCATACTGCTGCAGGGCAAGGCTCCAGCGTAGCAACCTACCATTGGTTCCGGACACTGTGTGCAGCCAGCTCAGAGGGTTGTGGTCGGTGACCACCTTGAAGGTGCGCCCGTACAGGTAGGGCTGTAAACGTTGCAGTGCCCAGACCATGGCCAGGCACTCCTTCTCGATGGTGGAGTATGCCACTTCCCTTGGCAGAAGTTTCCGGCTCAGGTACAACACGGGGTGCTCCTGGTCCCCCGAATCAACCTGGCTGAGTACAGCACCGAGGCCAAATTCACTGGCGTCAGTCTGTACCAGGAATGGCCGACTGCTGTCGACGGCTTTCAACACTGGAGAGCTGCACAGGGCTGTTTTCAAAGCTCGGAATGCCGCCTCACAGCCATCTGTCCAGTTGACTGTTTGGGGTAGACCGCCCTTGGTGAGGTCCATCAAGGGTTTTGCAATGGCGCTATAGTTCGGTACGAAACGCCTATAGTACCCTGCAGTGCCCAGGAAGGACTTCACCTGCTTTTTGGTCCTGGGGGTGGGCCAGGACACGATCGCGTCCACTTTCTCGGGCTCTGGACTCATGGAACCCCCGCCTACCCGGTGCCCCAGGTAGTGGACCTCCCTCATGCCCATCTGGCATTTTCCCGGCTTGATGGTCAGACCTGCCTGGTGAATACGCTTGAGCACCTCCTGGAGATGCTGAAGGTGTTCCTCCCAGGTGGAACTGAAGACGGCAATGTCGTCCAGGTACGCCACAGCGTACTCCTCCAGTCCCTGAAGCAGGTGGTTGACCATCCGCTGGAAATTGGCAGGGCATTCTTCATGCCGAAAGGCATGACCGTGGACTCGTACAGTCCAAAAGGGGTGATAAAGGCAGATTTCTCCTGCGCCGCAGGGCTCAGGGGAATCTGCCAGTATCCCTGGCTCAGATCCATGATGGATATGTACTTGGCATTCGCCAACCGCTCCAGCAGATCCTCGATGCGTGGCATTGGGTGCGCATCAGAGGTAGTGATGGCGTTGAGCCCCCTGTAGTCCACGCAGAACCGGGTGGTCCGATCCTTTTTTGGCACGAGAACTACAGGTGAGGCCCACGCGCTTTTGGACTGCCGGATCACCCCCAGCTGCAACATCTCATGGATCTCCTGGCGCATAATCTGCTGCACTTCCTCAGAGATCCGATAAGGTGTCCGCCGTAACGGGGCGTGATTCCCGGTGTCCACCTCGTGGACTGCCAACTCGGTCCTTCCGGGTCGGTTCGTGAACTCGGCCCGGAAGGGTTCCAGAGTGGTCAGCAACTGCAACCGCTGGGAGACAGTTAGCGAGGCATTTACCTCCATGTCCTCAATGGACCCATTGGCATTAGCTTGGGCCAGCATGTCTAGGAGGGGATCCTCTTCCCCGTCCTCGGGCAGATTGCAGACCGGTAGGACGCAGGCTTCACGTTCGGGATGGGCCTTCATCATGTTGACGTGAAAGGCCTTGCGCCTACCCCGAATGTGGTCAAGCGTGACCACGTAGGTGGCTGGGTTGAGCTGTTGGTGCACGACGTACGGGCCTTCCCAGGCTGCCTGAAGCTTATCCTTTGGTACGGGTACCAGCACCCACACCTTTTGACCCACCTGGTAGGTCCGCTCCCGGGCGTTCTCGTCGTACCAGTGCTTCTGGTCAGCCTGAGCCTGCGTCATGTTGTCATGCACCAACTGCGTCAAGGTCTGCATCTTGTCGCGGAAGCGCATGACATAATCCACGATGGACACTTCCGTGGGGTTTGGCTCATCTTCCCAGGATTCTCTTATCAACCCAAGGGGTCCCCGGACTCGCCTACCATACAGGAGCTCGAAGGGGGAGAACCCCGTCGAGGCCTGCGGGACTTCTCTGTAGGCAAATAGCAGGTGTGGGAGGTACCGCTCCCAATCGCGTCCCTGGGTCTCAACCAGCATGCGGAGCATCTGTTTGAGGGTACCGTTAAAGTGCTCACACAAACCATTGGTCTGTGGGTGATACGCACTCGATACCATACGCGTCACCTGCATTTTGCTGCAGAGAGCCTTCATTAGGCGAGACATAAATTGGGTCCCTTGATCGGTAAGCATCTCCCTGGGAAATCCTACCCGTGAAAAGATGGTCACCAGTGCATCCGCCACCTTATCTGCCCTAGTTGAGGACAGAGCTACTGCCTCCGGGTACCGGGTAGCGTAGTCTACCACAGTAAGGATGTATTGCTTTCCAGAGCTGCTGGGGACGGCCAGCGGGCCCACAATGTCCACCGCGATCCTCTGGAAAGGCTCCTCTATCACTGGCAACGGGATCAGGGGAGCCTTAAGAGCAGGCCCCGCTTTCCCCACTCTTTGACAGGTGATACAGGAGCGGCAGTAGTTAGTCACATCTGTCCCCATCTTGGGCCAATAGAAGTGTTGAGACAGCCGTGCCTTAGTTTTGCTGATCCCCAAGTGTCCAGCGAGTGGAATCTCATGGGCAATCCTCAACAACTCACCTCGGAACTGGTGCGGGACGACCAGCTGTTTCCCCCTCAACCACTCCTGTTGGGAATCTCCGGGTACTGTCTCCCGGTACAACCTTCCTCGTTCCCAGAACACCCTCTCCTTATCAGTCACGGAGGTGGGCGTCTCGGCGAGTTGCCTCAAGTTCTCCAGGCTCGCATCTGAGTGCAGAGCGGCCTGGAACTCCTGGCTGGAGGCAGCCAGAAGTGACGTCAGGGTTCCTTCCTCATTGGGACCCTCTGGGACCGGCTCTGGGTCCACCTCTGGTTCAGTCTCTCCTGTAGCGGAGGAGGGTCCAGATGGCAGGGCGCTACCTGCGATCCGGGCACTCTGACTGCGGGTGACAGCAGCTACATATGCAGTCTCCCCGGGGATTTCTATAGACCTATCAGCCTGCGCTGCTATGGGCTCTACCTCCCCATCCACCCTCAACACTTCAGGAGCAGTGCTACTTATGGGCCAGTTACCTTCCTCGGTGGCACTGGTCAGTGTCATGGCGTCACCTTCCTCCCGGTTCCCATGCACCTCCCCATTTCCTTGAGCACTGTCGCTTGCTCCTGCTAGGGGTTCCTCAGCCGTCTCACTCCGCAGAGCGACGGGACTGAACGCTCCTGTACCTGTGGACACATCTACCACTTCAGAGAAAGGGTTAACAGATTCAGATGGCACAGATACATCACTATCAACATCAGTCCTAGGGAAAGAAAGGTTATCAGTTGCATCATCACTTCGCAAAGCATTAGCAGGTAACACAATCAGTTTCCCATCATCATCAACATCAACATCATGGTTAACGTTAACCTTATCATCAGATTGGGAAGGGGTGTCAGGGACATAGTACGCCACCATCCTCCCCAGATCAGTCCCCAATAAAACATCAGTTGGCAGGTTTTCGGACACCCCCACTTCCTTCACCCTGCTCCCGGCACCCCAGTCAATGAAAACTCGGGCTATCGGCAAGGGGTAGTGGACGCCCCCAATCCCTGTGACAGTTAAGGTTTTCCCCGGAATCAACTCTTCAGGGGCCGCCAGTTCGGGTCGGATGAGGGTTCGTTCAGCCCCGGTGTCCTTGAGGCCTGTAGCAAGACGGGCCCCCACGCGGACGGGCTGCACGTTGTCATCAACCCTCCCCACCACACCACCCACCAAAAGAACAGAGGCGTTGGGCCCGGAGGCCTTGGCTGGGGGGTTCTTCTGCCTCTCCGGACAGGTGGCGCTGATGTGACCAGTCCTTTTACAGGAGAAACACTGGCGGGGGTCTGATGTAGGCCTGGCGCTGGCAAAGGGGATAGTGCCTCCAGAGGGACGACTGGCAGGGGCACTGGGGTTGGTTGCAGGCTTACCCCCTCCCCAGCGGGTGGTGACGGGCTTCCGCACCTCGGGTTTCCGGTTGGCCTCATAGCTGTCGGCGATCCGGGCTGTTGTGACCGCGTCCTCTGGTTCTCGGTCCAGGATGAACTGTCGGACCTCAGCTGGGCACAGATGCAGGAACTGGTCTTTGATCATCAGGTCTTTCAGCTCCTCATAGGTGTCAACTGACAGTCCCTGGATCCACTGGTCAAAGTGGGTCCTGAGTCCTTGCACCACATCGCTATAGCTGTCATGTGGGCCACGTTGGAGGTTCCGGAACTTCTTTCGGTATACCTCAGGGGTTAGCTGGTACTTGGCAATCAGGGCCTGCTTGATGGCCTCATAGTCACTGTCTTGATCTGGCACGAGGGAAGCAAACGCCTCCAAAGCTTTGCCCTTTAGCCCGGGGGTCAAGTACCTGGCCCATTGGTCGGCAGGCAGCCGGTACTGTCTGCAGACTTTCTCAAAGGCCCGCAGAAAAGTGTCCAAGTCTCCGTCCCTTTCCAGCACGGGAAAGTGCTCCGGCCGGGGCTTGGGACTCTGAGTGCTGCTGGGCACACTGCTCTGGGCTGTGGAGGGCATTGCCCCTCGGCTGAGCAGCTCCAGTTCATGGGCTCTCTGAGCTTCCCGCTCGGCTCTCTGAGCCTCCCGCTCGGCCTCTCGCTGGGCTTGGCGCTCGGCTCGGGCCTCCTGCTGGTATTGCCTAATCAGCTTCAGGCTCTCCCCCCGGTCGTCGGTGGGGAGTTCCTCCAGGGCCGCCTGCAGGTAAGGGTCCAACCCGCCCTGGGTGTAAGCCTGCAGGGTTTGGGCCTCTGCTGCCGCCCCACCTTGGCTTGGGCCGGCTTCTGTGCCCTCCTCGCTCTCAGCGTGGTCCGGTGACATCAGGACCTTGATCAGTTGAGCTTTGGTTTGGCCCGTGGGTCACGGCCTCGGGAAATGCATATTCCCGCAAGAGTGTCCCTTTTCTGCAGTTTGTACCAACTTGCTCCTATTGTAGCCATGTTTGCCAAATAAAAGATAGGATAGAAAAACAAAGAGAAGGGAGGGGTAACCGCAAGTACACACAATTGTCTCAGGACTAATAAACACTGAGTCTGTTCTCCAAAACTTTAGATGCAGGGTCGCTGAAGAACCGTGCAAGTTTTTAGTGAATGGAATGATTGCTCAAACCAGATCACTAATGCTCTATAATCCCACCGCTTGCCACCAATATGTGATGAACGGGCACACAGTCCGCCACACGGTAGCCCGGGGGTCACGGCTTGTGATCCCACCGCTGCCACCAATATGTGATGAACGGGCACACAGTCCGCCACACGGTAGCCCGGGGTCACGGCTTGTGATCCCACCGCTGCCACCAATATGTGATGAACGGGCACACAGTCCGCCACACGGTAGCCCGGGGTCACGACTTGTGATCCCACCGCTGCCACCAATATGTGATGAAACGGTGCACACACACGACGGCTGCTGCCGTCCGACCCAGTAAACTGCAGGGATTTATAATTATCCCACTTCCACTTAGGAACTTGCAGCTCTCTGGCGCCCCCCTTACCCTCAGGTCAGTCAGGGAACTGCACCTAGGATAATTGGTCGCCAGACGGGTCACTTGGATGTGTGCTGGCTATTGGGCACGCTGCAGTGAGGGAATTATAATTACTCCTGGCTGCAGCCAGGCAGTACCCTTATAAACCCCACTCCGTCACTGCCAGCGTCACCCAATTGATTAACACTTTACACCCCTTCCTTTTAGCTGCCACCAGCTACGGCTTTTGATGAACAATTTATCAAGAGGGTCCGTAGCAACCCCAAAACAGTAGCGTAGTGCGTAGTGCTTCAGGCACGTGCAAATTCGTTTATAGAGCAAGAGAAACAAACTAATAATTTTATAGGTTTATTCCTTAAAAAACAGGCAGTGCTTATATAATATAAAAAGATGTAACAAACTGAGACAATATCGTTATGCGAGCTGCACTTTATGCACATGCTCAGTAGTGAGGTAGAGCTGTGCTGCACTTTATGTACATGCTCAGTAGGGACGTAGAGCTGGTGCTGCACTTTATGTACATGCTCAGTAGTGAGGCATTTCTGCATTTATGTACATGCTCAGTAGTGAGGCAGGGCTGGTGCATGCACTTTATGTTCATGCTCAGTAGTGAGGCAGTGCTGCACTTTATGTACATGCTCAGTAGTGAGGCGGTGCTGGTGCTGCACTTTATGTACATGCTTAGTAGTGAGGCATTTCTGCACTTTATGTACATGCTCAGTAGTGAGGCAGGGCTGGTGCTGCAGTTTATGTACATGCTCACTAATGAGGCAGTGCTGGTGTTGCACTTTATGCACATGCTCAGTAGTGAGGTAGAGCTGGTGCTGCACTTTATGTACATGCTCAGTATGAGGCATTGCTGCACTTTATGTACATGCTCAGTAGTGAGGCAGCGTTGGTGCTGCACTTTATGTACATGCTCAGTAGTGAGGCAATGCTGGTGCTGCACTTTATGTACATGCTCAGTTGTAAGGCAGTGCTAGTGCTGCACTTTATGTACATGCTCAGTAGTTAGGTGGTGCTGCACTTTACATACATGCTCAGTAGTGAGGCGGTGCTGGTGCTGCACTTTATGTACATGCTCATAGTGAGGCAGTGCTGGTGCATGCACTTTATGTACATGCTCAGTAGTGAGGCGGTGCTGGTGCTGCACTTTATGTACATACTTAGTAGTGAGGCAGTGCTGGTGCTGCACTTTATGTACATCTCAGTAGTGAGGTAGAGCTAGTGCTGCACTTTATGTACATGCTCAGTAGTGAGGCGTGCTGGTGCTGCACTTTATATACATGCTCAATAGTGAGGCAGTGCTGCACTTTACGTACATGCTCAGTAATGAGGCGGTGCTGCACTTTACGTACATGCTCAGTAGTTAGGCAGTGCTGGTGCTGCACTTTATGCACATGCTCAGTAGTGAGGTAGAGCTGGTGCTGCACTTTATGCACATGCTCAGTAGTGAGGCAGTGCTGGTGCTGCACTTTATGCACATGCTCAGTAGTGAGGCAGTGCTGCACTTTACGTACATGCACAGTAATGAGGCTGTGCTGCACTTTACGTCCATGCTCAGTAGTGAGGCAGTGCTGGAGCTGCACTTTATGTACATGCTCAGTAGTGAGGCAGTGCTGGTGCTGCACTTTATGCACATGCTCAGTAGTGAGGCAGTGCTGCACTTTAGTACATGCTCAGTAGTGAGTCAGGGTTGGTGCTGCACTTTATGTTCATGCTCAGTAGAGAGGCGGCTGTGTTGCACTTTATGCACATGCTCAGTAGTGAGGTAGAGCTGGTGCTGCACTTTATGTACATGCTCAGTAGTGAGGGGTGCTGGTGATGCACTTTATGTACATGCTCAGTAGTGAGGTAGAGCTGGTGCTGCACTTTATGTACATGCCCAGTAGTGAGGCAGTGCTGCACTTTAGGTACATGCTCAGTAGTGAGGCAGGGCTGGTGCTGCACTTTATGTACATGCTCAGTAGTGAGGCAGTGCTGCACTTTATGTACATGCTCAGTAGTGAGGCGGTGCTGGTGCTGCACTTTATATACATGCTCATTAGTGAGGCAGTGCTGCACTTTATGTACATTCTCAGTAGTGAGGCAGTGCTGGTGCTGCACTTTATGTACATGCTCAGTAGTGAGGCAGTGCTGGTGTTGCACTTTATGTATATGCTCAGTAGTGAGGTAGAGCTAGTGCTGCACTTTATGTACATGCTCAGTAGTGAGGTGGTGCTGGTGCTGCACTTTATGTACATGCTCAGTGGTGAGGTGGTGCTGGTGCTGCACTTTATGTGCATGCTCAGTAGTGAGGGGGTGCTGGTGCTGCACTTTATGTACATGCTCAGTAGTGAGGTAGAGGTGGTGCTGCACTTTATGTACATGCTCAGTAGTGAGGCATTTCTGCACTTTATGTACATGCTCAGTAGTGAGGCAGGGCTGGTGCTGCAGTTTATGTACATGCTCACTAATGAGGCAGTGCTGGTGCTGCACTTTATGCACATGCTCGGTAGTGAGGTAGAGCTGGTGCTGCACTTTATGTACATGCTCAGTAGTGAGGCAGTGCTGCACTTTATGTACATGCTCAGTAGTGAGGCAGCGCTGGTGCTGCACTTTATGTACATGCTCAGTAGTGAGGCAGTGCTGGTGCTGCACTTTATGTACATGCTCAGTAGTGAGGCGGTGCTGGTGCTGCACTTTATGTACATGCTCAGTAGTGAGGCAGTGCTGGTGCTGCACTTTATAAACATGCTCAGTAGTGAGGCGGCTCTGGTGCTGCACTTCATGTACATGCTCAGTAGGGAGGCAGTGCTTGTGCTACACTTTATGTACATGCTTAGTAGTGAGGCAGTGCTGATGCTGCACTTTATGTACATGCTCAGTAGTGAGACGGTGCTGGTGCTGCATTTTATGTACATGCTCAGTAGTGAGGCAGTGCTGGTGCTGCACTTTATGTACATGCTCAGTAGTGAGGCGGTGCTGGTGCTGCACTTTATGTACATGCTCAGTAGTAAGGCAGTGCTGGTGCTGCACTTTATGTACATGCTCAGTAGTGTGGCGGTGCTGGTGTTGCACTTTATATACATGCTCAGTAGTGAGGCGGTGCTGGTGCTGCACTTTATGTACATGCTCAGTAGTGAGGCAGGCTGGTGCTGCACTTTATTACATGCTCAGTAGTGAGGCAGTGCTGCACTTTATGTACATGCTCAGTAGTGAGGCGGTGCTGGTGCTGCACTTTATATACATGCTCATTAGTGAGGCAGTGCTGCACTTTATGTACATTCTCAGTAGTGAGGCAGTGCTGGTGCTGCACTTTATGTACATGCTCAGTAGTGAGGCAGTGCTGTGTTGCACTTTATGTATATGCTCAGTAGTGAGGTAGAGCTAGTGCTGCACTTTATGTACATGCTCAGTAGTGAGTGGTGCTGGTGCTGCACTTTATGTGCATGCTCAGTAGTGAGGGGTGCTGGTGCTGCACTTTATGTACATGCTCAGTAGTGAGGTAGAGGTGGTGCTGCACTTTATGTACATGCTCAGTAGTGAGGCATTTCTGCACTTTATGTACATGCTCAGTAGTGAGGCAGGGCTGGTGCTGCAGTTTATGTACATGCTCACTAATGAGGCAGTGCTGGTGCTGCACTTTATGCACATGCTCGGTAGTGAGGTAGAGCTGGTGCTGCACTTTATGTACATGCTCAGTAGTGAGGCAGTGCTGCACTTTATGTACATGCTCAGTAGTGAGGCAGCGCTGGTGCTGCACTTTATGTACATGCTCAGTAGTGAGGCAGTGCTGGTGCTGCACTTTATGTACATGCTCAGTAGTGAGGCGGTGCTGGTGCTGCACTTTATGTACATGCTCAGTAGTGAGGCAGTGCTGGTGCTGCACTTTATAAACATGCTCAGTAGTGAGGCGGCTCTGGTGCTGCACTTCATGTACATGCTCAGTAGTGAGGCAGTGCTTGTGCTACACTTTATAGTACATGTTAGTAGTGAGGCAGTGCTGATGCTGCACTTTATGTACATGCTCAGTAGTGAGACGGTGCTGGTGCTGCATTTTATGTACATGCTCAGTAGTGAGGCAGTGCTGGTGCTGCACTTTATGTACATGCTCAGTAGTGAGGCGGTGCTGGTGCTGCACTTTATGTACATGCTCAGTAGTAAGGCAGTGCTGGTGCTGCACTTTATGTACATGCTCAGTAGTGTGGCGTGCTGGTGTTGCACTTTATATACATGCTCAGTAGTGAGGCGGTGCTGGTGCTGCACTTTATGTACAAGCTCAGTAGTGAGGCAGTGCTTGTGCTGCACTTTATGTACATGCTCAGTAGTGAGGCAGTGCTGGTGCTGCACTTTATGTACAAGCTCAGTAGTGAGGCAGTGCTGGTGCTGCACTTTACATACCTGCTCATTAGTGAGGCGGTGCTGGTGCTGCGCTTTATGCACATGCTCAGTAGTGAGGCAGTGCTGGTGCTGCACTTTGTGTACATGCTCAGTAGTGAGGCAGTGCTCCACTTTAGGTACATGCTCAGTAGTGAGGCAGGCTGGTGCTGCACTTTATGTACATGCTCAGAAGTGAGGCAGTGCTGCACTTTATGCACATGCTCAGTAGTGAGGCGGTGCTGGTGCTGCACTTTACGTTCATGCTAAGTAGTGAGGCAGTGCTAGTGCTGCACTTTATGCACATGCTCAGTAGTGAGGTAGAGCTGGTGCTGCACTTTATGTACATGCTCAATTGTGAGGCGGTGCTGGTGCTGCACTTTATGCACATGCTCAGTAGTGAGGCAGTGCTGGTGCTGCACTTTATGCTCATGATCAGTTAGAGTGGCAGTGCTGCACTTTAACGTACATGCTCAGTAATGAGGCGGTACTGCACTTTAGGTACATGCTCAGTAGTGAGGTAGAGCTGGTGCTGCACTTTATGTACATGTTCAGTAGTGAGGCAGTGCTGCACTTTAGGTACATGCTCAGTAGTGAGGCAGGGCTGGTGCTGCACTTTATGTTCATGCTCAGTAGTGAGGCGGTTTTGGTGTTGCACTTTATGCACATGCTCAGTAGTGAGGTAGAGCTGGTGCTGCACTTTACATACATGCTCAGTAGTGAGGCGGTGCTGGTGCTGCACTTTATGTACATGCTCAGTAGTGAGGCAGTGCTGGTACTGCACTTTATGTACTTGCTCAGTAGTGAGGCAGTGCTGCACTTTAGGTTATATGTCATTAGTGAGGCAGTGCTGGTGCTGCACTTTATGTACATGCTCAGTAGTGAGGAAGTGCTGCACTTTATGTACATGCTCAGTAGTGAGGCGGTGCTGGTGCTGCACTTTACGTACATGCTCAGTAGTGAGGCAGTGCTGGTGCTGCACTTTATGCACATGCTCAGTAGTGAGGTAGAGCTGGTGCTGCACTTTATGTACATGCTCAGTAGTGAGGCAGTGCTGCACTTTAGGTACATGCTCAGTAGTGAGGCAGTGCTGCACTTTAGGTACATGCTCAGTAGTGAGGCAGGGCTGGTGCTGCACTTTATGTACATGCTCAGTAGTGAGGCGATGCTGGTGCTGCACTTTATGTACATGCTTAGTAGTGAGGCAGTGATGGTGCTGCACTTTATGTACATGCTCAGTAGTAAGGTAGAGCTGGTGCTTCACTTTATGTACATGCTCAGTTGTGAGGTGGTGCTGGTTCTGCACTTTATGTACATGCTCAGTAGTGAGGTAGAGCGGGTGCTGCACTTTATGTACATGCTCAGTAGTGAGGCAGTGCTGCACTTTAGGTACATGCTCAGTAGTGAGACAGGGCTGGTGCTGCACTTTATGTACATGCTCAGTAGTGAGGCAGTGCTGCACTTTATGTACATGCTCAGTAGTGAGTCGGTGCTGATGCTGCACTTTATATACATGCTCAGGAGTGAGGCAGTGCTGCTGCACTTTATGCACATGCTCAGTAGTGAGGTAGTGCTTGTGCTGCACTTTATGAATATACATGCTCAGTAGTGAGGCAGTGCTGGTGCTGCACTTTATGTACATGCTCAGTAGTGAGGCGGTGCTGGTGCTACACTTTATGTACATGCTCAGTAGTGAGGCAGTGCTGGTGCTGCACTTTATGTATATACATGCTCAGTAGTGAGGCGGTGCTGGTGGTGCACTTTATGTACATTGTGATGATACTGTAAGCTTCATTTCTGGTGCTGTTTCCAGAACTTTCCCCATAGAACTACAACCCCCACCGTTTGCAAGCACAGGGCAAAGTTACCCCTCCCTCCTTCTCTCTGCAGCTCACTCTATCTCTCATCCCTCCCACCTCAGGAATTTTTCTTTGTCTTCCCAAACCCTGCAAAAGTCCTATAGCAGCCATTTTGGAGAATTCATCCTTTCGGCTTATAACACGGTGGGAAGTTGCGTCAGAAACACGAACGTCACTGTTTTGAACCATGCGCCGACGGGCATCGTTCCCGTGGTACCGGTGAACCCGTAACTCCAACAGAGCCCGAGAAATGGAATTCTCGGGTGCCCCATGAGCTATGTCACCCAAGTTTGGGTTCATTTGAACCATTATTTCAAAGCCAGATCATTGATAGGTCTGCCATTATTCTGCTAGAGTTCCCCGCTGAGTTATGGACCTTATGATATTGCAGAGCTCAAACCATAGCTTGCAGCCGGGGGAGGTGGCCAGAATAACCATCCTCGTTTGTGAGGTCAGCAGCCCCCAGGTATAAGTCTTGCAGTTCAGCCCCCCTTGTGCAGTCCTTGCTGTGATGTCCTGACTAAGAGATCTGCAAATGAACTATGACGTGTGGCTCCTCCCCCCAGCCTGGCTTGCCTGTAAATGATCTAACTATCATGTGAGTCTTTCATTCTTAATCCCGTTTATTTTATAACTGCATTTGTACATAACTATATTGCCTCAGTTTGTTCCATCTTTTTTTATATTGTATAAGCACTGCCTTTTTTTTAAGGAATAAACCTATACATTTATTAGTTTGTTTCTCCTGCTCTATAAACGAATTTGCACGTGCCTGAAGCACTACGCTACTGTTTTGGGGTTGCTACGGACCCTCTTGATAAATTGTTCAGCAAGAAAAACCGTAGCTGGTGGCAGCTTAAAAGAAGGGGGTGTTAAGTGTTGACATATGGGGTGGCGTTGGCAGTGACGGAGCGGGTATTATAAGTGTATTACCCGGCTGCGGCTCGGAGTAATTATAATTCCCTCACTGCAGCGTGCCCAATAGCCAGCACACATCCAAGTGACCCTCTGGCGACTGATTATCCTAGGTGCAGTTTCCTGACTGACCTGAGGGTAAGGGGGGCGCCAGAGAGCTGCAAGTTCCTAAGTGGAAGTGGGATAATTATAAATCCCTGCAGTTTACCGGTCGGACGGCAGCAGCCGTCGTGTGTGTGCACTGTTTCATCACATATTGGTGGCAGCAGTGGGATCACAAGCCGTGATACCCCGGGCTACCGTGTGGCGGACCGTGTGCCCGTTCATCACATATTGGTGGCAGAGCGGTGGGATTATAGAGCATTAGTGATCTGGTTTGAGCAATCATTCCATTCACTAAAAAACTTGCACGGTTCTTCAGCGACCCTGCAACTAAAGTTTTGGAGAACAGACTCAGTGTTTATTAGTCCTGAGACAATTGTGTGTACTTGCGGTTACCCCTCCCTTCTCTTTGTTTTTCTATTCTATCTTTTATTTGGCAAACATGGCTACAATAGGAGCAAGTTGGTACAAACTGCAGAAAAGGGACACTCTTGCTGGAATATGCATTTCCCGAGGCCTTGACCCCATGGGCCAAACCAAAGCTCAACTGATCAAGGTCCTGATGTCACAGGACCACGCTGAGAGCGAGGAGGGCACAGAAGCCGGCCCAAGCCAAGGTGGGGCGGCAGCAGAGGCCCAAACCCTGCAGCATTACACCCAGGGCGGGTTGGACCCTTACCTGCAGGCGGCCCTGGAGGAACTCCCCACCGACGACCGGGGGGAGCGCCTGAAGCTGATTCAGCAATACCAGCAGGAGGCCCGAGCCGAGCGCCAAGCCCAGCGAGAGGCCCAGCGGGAGGCTGAGAGAGCCGAGCGGGAGGCTGAGAGAGCCGAGCGGGAGGCTGAGAGAGCCCGAGCCGAGCGGGAAGCCCAAGCACAGAGAGCCCATGAGCTGGAGATGGTCCAGCGAGAGGCAATGCCCTCCACAGCCCAGAGCAGTGTGCCCAGCAGCACTCAGAGTCCCAAGCCCCGGCCGGAGCACTTTCCCGTGCTGGAAAGGGACGGAGACTTGGACACTTTTCTGCGGGCCTTTGAGAAAGTCTGCAGACAGTACCGGCTGCCTGCCGACCAATGGGCCAGGTACTTGACCCCCGGGCTAAAGGGCAAAGCTTTGGAGGCGTTTGCTTCCCTCGCGCCAGATCAAGACAGTGACTATGAGGCCATCAAGCAGGCCCTGATTGCCAAGTACCAGCTAACCCCTGAGGTATACCGAAAGAAGTTCCGGAACCTCCAACGTGGCCCACATGACAGCTATAGCGATGTGGTGCAAGGACTCAGGACCCACTTTGACCAGTGGATCCAGGGACTGTCAGTTGACACCTATGAGGAGCTGAAAGACCTGATGATCAAAGACCAGTTCCTGCATCTGTGCCCAGCTGAGGTCCGACAGTTCATCCTGGACCGAGAACCAGAGGACGCGGTCACAACAGCCCGGATCGCCGACAGCTATGAGGCCAACCGGAAACCCGAGGTGCGGAAGCCCGTCACCACCCGCTGGGGAGGGGGTAAGCCTGCAACCAACCCCAGTGCCCCTGCCAGCCGTCCCTCTGGAGGCACTATCCCCTTTGCCAGCGCCCGGCCTACATCAGACCCCCGCCAGTGTTTCTCCTGTAAAAGGACTGGACACATCAGCGCCACCTGTCCGGAGAGGCAGAAGAACCCCCCCGCCAAGGCCTCCGGGCCCAACGCCTCTGTTCTTTTGGTGGGTGGTGTGGTGGGGAGGGTTGATGACAACATGCAGCCCGTCCGCGTGGGGGCCCGTCTTGCTACAGGCCTCAAGGACACCGGGCTGAACGAACCCTCATCCGACCCGAACTGGCGGCCCCTGAAGAGTTGATTCCGGGGAAAACCTTAACTGTCACAGGGATTGGGGGCGTCCACTACCCCTTGCCGATAGCCCGAGTTTTCATTGACTGGGGTGCCGGGAGCGGGGTGAAGGAAGTGGGGGTGTCCGAAAACCTGCCCACTGATGTTTTATTGGGGACTGATCTGGGGAGGATGGTGGCGTACTATGTCCCTGACACCCCTTCCCAATCTGATGATAAGGTTAACGTTAACCATGATGTTGATGTTGATGATGATGGGAAACTGATTGTGTTACCTGCTAATGCTTTGCGAAGTGATGATGCAACTGATAACCTTTCTTTCCCTAGGACTGATGTTGATAGTGATGTATCTGTGCCATCTGAATCTGTTAACCCTTTCTCTGAAGTGGTAGATGTGTCCACAGGTACAGGAGCGTTCAGTCCCATCGCTCTGCGGAGTGAGACGGCTGAGGAACCCCTAGCAGGAGCAAGCGACAGTGCTCAAGGAAATGGGGAGGTGCATGGGAACCGGGAGGAAGGTGACGCCATGACACTGACCAGTGCCACCGAGGAAGGTAACTGGCCCATAAGTAGCACTGCTCCTGAAGTGTTGGGGGTGGATGGGGAGGTAGAGCCCATAGCAGCGCAGGCTGATGGGTCTATAGAAATCCCCGGGGAGACTGCATATGTAGCTGCTGTCACCCGCAGTCAGAGTGCCCGGATCGCAGGTAGGGCCCTGCCATCTGGACCCTCCTCCGCTACAGGAGAGACTGAACCAGAGGTGGACCCAGAGCCGGTCCCAGAGGGTCCCAGTGAGGAAGGAACCCTGACGTCACTTCTGGCTGCCTCCAGCCAGGAGTTCCAGGCCGCTCTGCACTCAGATGCGAGCCTGGAGAACTTGAGGCACCTCGCCGAGACGCCCACCTCCGTGACTGATAAGGAGAGGGTGTTCTGGGAACGAGGAAG
This sequence comes from Oophaga sylvatica, assembly GCA_033576555.1. Taxonomy (NCBI): domain Eukaryota; kingdom Metazoa; phylum Chordata; class Amphibia; order Anura; family Dendrobatidae; genus Oophaga; species Oophaga sylvatica. The sequence goes on from JARQOD010001216.1 coordinate 63,438, forward strand.
GTTTTTACCGGGAGACAGTACCCGGAGATTCCCAAAAGGAGTGGTTGAGGGAAAAACAGCTGGTCGTCCCGCACCAGTTCCGAGGTGAGTTGAGGATTGCCCATGAGATTCCACTCGCTGGACACTTGGGGATCAGCAAAACTAAGGCACGGCTGTCTCAACACTTCTATTGGCCCAAGATGGGGACAGATGTGACTAACTACTGCCGCACCTGTATCACCTGTCAAAGAGTGGGGAAGGCGGGGCCTGCTCTTAAGGCTCCCCTGATCCCGTTGCCAGTGATAGAGGAGCCTTTCCAGAGGATCGTGGTGGACATTGTGGGCCCGCTGGCCGTCCCCAGCAGCTCTGGAAAGCAATACATCCTTACTGTGGTAGACTACGCTACCCGGTACCCGGAGGCAGTAGCTCTGTCCTCAACTAGGGCAGATAAGGTGGCGGATGCACTGGTGACCATCTTTTCACGGGTAGGATTTCCCAGGGAGATGCTTACCGATCAAGGGACCCAATTTATGTCTCGCCTAATGAAGGCTCTCTGCAGCAAAATGCAGGTGACGCGTATGGTATCGAGTGCGTATCACCCACAGACCAATGGTTTGTGTGAGCGCTTTAACAGTACCCTCAAACAGATGCTCCGCATGCTGGTTGAGACCCAGGGACGCGATTGGGAGCGGTACCTCCCACACCTGCTATTTGCCTACAGAGAAGTCCCGCAGGCCTCGACGGGGTTCTCCCCCTTCGAGCTCCTGTATGGTAGGCGAGTCCGGGGACCCCTTGGGTTGATAAGAGAATCCTGGGAAGATGAGCCAAACCCCACGGATGTGTCCATCGTGGATTATGTCATGCGCTTCCGCGACAAGATGCAGACCTTGACGCAGTTGGTGCATGACAACATGACGCAGGCTCAGGCTGACCAGAAGCACTGGTACGACCAGAACGCCCGGGAGCGGACCTACCAGGTGGGTCAAAAGGTGTGGGTGCTGGTCCCCGTACCAAAGGATAAGCTTCAGGCAGCCTGGGAAGGCCCGTACGTCGTGCACCAACGGCTCAACCCAGTCACCTACATGGTCACGCTTGACCACACTCGGGGTAGGCGCAAGGCCTTTCACGTCAACATGATGAAGGCCCATCACGAACGTGAAGCCTGCGTCCTACCGGTCTGCAATCTGCCCGAGGACGGGGAAGAGGATCCCCTCCTAGACATGCTGGCCCAAGCTAATGCCAATGGGTCCATTGAGGACATGGAGGTAAATGCCTCGCTAACCGTCTCCCAGCGGTTGCAGTTGCTGACCACTCTGGAACCCTTCCGGGCCGAGTTCACAAACCGACCCGGAAGGACCGAGTTGGCAGTCCACGAGGTGGACACCGGGAATCACGCCCCGTTACGGCGGACACCTTATCGGATCTCTGAGGAAGTGCAGCAGATTATGCGCCAGGAGATCCAGGAGATGTTGCAGCTGGGGGTGATCCGGCCGTCCAAAAGCGCGTGGGCCTCACCTGTAGTTCTCGTGCCAAAAAAGGATCGGACCACCCGGTTCTGCGTGGACTACAGGGGGCTCAACGCCATCACTACCTCTGATGTGCACCCAATGCCACGCATCGAGGATCTGCTGGAGCGGTTGGCGAATGCCAAGTACATATCCATCATGGATCTGAGCCAGGGATACTGGCAGATTCCCCTGAGCCCTGCGGCGCAGGAGAAATCTGCCTTTATCACCCCTTTTGGACTGTACGAGTCCACGGTCATGCCGTTCGGCATGAAGAATGCCCCTGCCACTTTTCAGCGGATGGTCAACCACCTGCTTCAGGGACTGAAGGAGTACGCTGTGGCGTACCTGGACGACATTGCCGTCTTCAGTTCCACCTGGGAGGAACACCTTCAGCATCTCCAGGAGGTGCTCAAGCGTATTCACCAGGCAGGTCTGACCATCAAGCCGGGAAAATGCCAGATGGGCATGAGGGAGGTCCACTACCTGGGGCACCGGGTAGGTGGGGGTTCCATGAGTCCAGAGCCCGAGAAAGTGGACGCGATCGTGTCCTGGCCCACCCCCAGGACCAAAAAGCAGGTGAAGTCCTTCCTGGGCACTGCAGGGTACTATAGGCGTTTCGTACCGAACTATAGCGCCATTGCAAATCCCTTGACGGACCTCACCAAGGGCGGTCTACCCCAAACAGTCAGCTGGACAGATGGCTGTGAGGCGGCATTCCGAGCTTTGAAAACAGCCCTGTGCAGCTCTCCAGTGTTGAAAGCCGTCGACAGCAGTCGGCCATTCCTGGTACAGACTGACGTCAGGGAATTTGGCCTCGGTGCTGTACTCAGCCAGGTTGATTCGGGGAACCAGGAGCACCCCGTGTTGTACCTGAGCCGGAAACTTCTGCCAAGGGAAGTGGCATACTCCACCATCGAGAAGGAGTGCCTGGCCATGGTCTGGGCACTGCAACGTTTGCAGCCCTACCTGTACGGGCGCACCTTCAAGGTGGTCACCGACCACAACCCTCTGAGCTGGCTGCACACAGTGTCCGGAACCAATGGTAGGTTGCTACGCTGAGGCCTTGCCCTGCAGCAGTATGATTTTGCCGTACAACACAAGAAAGGCAGTGATCATGGGAATGCTGATGGGTTGTCCCGACGTGGCGAACCCGCTGAGGTGCGCATGGCGGATTACCGAGAGGTCATGCCTCCGTAGCGCCCTCTAAGGGGGGGGGAGGTGTGATGATACTGTTGTCGGGGTCGTAACGACAAACCACTCATCCTCCAATCACGCCAAATTAGACTAAGAGCACGGGTCGACCAAGAATGAATCAGGCAATACGCTGGTTCAGACTTCAGAACGTGCCCTAAAGAAAATGGTGCTATTAGGCGGCCATCTCCAGTAAGCACTGAACTTTTTATTCACGTACATAAGATTACATACACAGAATATTGGGGTGGAGTAAGGGCGGGATTGAGGAGAAAGAGATATGCTGAATGATGTCCATATATGTATATATTCAGCATCTGGTCATCCTAATTGGTCCTTAGATCTTCTTCTAAGTCCTCCTTGATCGTGTTGTCATCCTCAGTTTCGTTTCTTGAAGAAAGATTCTATTGTTCTCGTGTATCATGTGGTTCCTCAATTCCCCAAAGGTGGGGGGGGCATTTCAGTGGATCCAGTTCAAGTTATTAGATAGTTAGTGTAATACAGTGATAGGACACAAGGTGGAGACAGACACCAGCAGATACTAACATTGTCCTAAAATAAGTTTCAATCTGAATAATATCATTTAAGGGAAACTTCGTGTTTATCTTGACATATCAAAATAACAAGACATATATACACACTATGAATATAAAAGTATAGTAGAAAATTATATTTTACCTTGACAATCCCCCCTAAACACTAAGTTTTTCCCTTAATATATGCGGCCTTCGAGACTGTCCATGTGTGGGGACAGGGGTAATGGATTTCTTCGCTTGGTCATTTTAGAAACTGGCCCCTTATGGACCGCCCCCAAACAACCAAGTCCCTACCAAACATGCACATGGAGTTCTCCCACTATCCCTAAACTAAATCTCTTATTCCCATTTGTATTTTGTTATAGGGGGTTTTATCAGGTTTATCCTGCGGAGTATATTTCTCCATATCACCCTTATCAGTGTCTTCATATAGTAGCGACACAACTTCCTGATGAAGGAAAGTACCTGAGGAGGCGGCTGCATTGATCACAGCTTTCCTATACATAGATATCACACAACATAGAATTATCAATCCTAGCACCAAAAGCCCTGTTACCACTAAGCAGGCTTGTTGGAGAAATTCTTTAAGTCCTTCAAGCCATCTTAAGAAGAAAGAGGTATCTACTTCTGCATTGGCTTTTATTTCCTGAGCCAGATTTTTAATCTCTGTAAGGGCCACTATAGTTTTACCATTGACTCCAGAATTCTGAGGAATATAAGTACAACATTCTTCCCCTATCATCCCACAGACTTCATCTTTTTCAGCTAGAATCATGTCAATGGCCAGTCTATTTTGAAGAGTCAGTCTTTTGTTTTGGGCCCAGTTTCTCAACTATACCCTGGAAAGCATCTTGACTAAAATTGATATTGATAAATCTTTGCTTGGTGTAGTATATATATTTTATCCAATCTACATTGTAATTGATCTGCACAGTTGGGATGAGAGAACGGAAACCCGCCAGGATCGGATTCTGAGCTTTGTATTCGTCTGGGATCCCCCTAGGAACACCTATGGAATCCATATAAACTTTGGGATCCTCAGCATAACTGGTGTGCAGCTGACCCAGACTCCTTTTTCTGGATATCAGTGGAGCTATATTCTCGGATCCAGACTCTTTCTCACGTGTCTTTTAATGACTACCTAGTCTCCAGGCTGCAGGCTGTGACTCCCAGGATCCTGGTTCGGATCTGGAAGAGAGCTGAAAACATTATCATATACTTTCTTGAGTCTTTTATGCAAATCCCTTACATATGAACTTAATACATGGTTACTTATTTCCAATGCTTGGGAAAAGAAACATCCTAAACTAGGCACTTTGCCAAATAGTACTTTATACGGAGAAAGTCCAGTTTTTCTACTTGGAGTGTACCTTACTGAGTATAGGGCTAATGGTAAACATTCAGGCCAAGATTTCCCTGTTTCAGCCATGGCCTTTTAGATTTTTTTTTTTTTTTTAACTTCAATATCCTATTTAGTCCTTTTACTTTTACACCGCTTTGTGGTAATATGGGGTGTGGAAAACTTGTTGAATTCCCAGCGCTGTCAAGACTTCATTCATTATTTCACCTGTGAAATGTGTACCTCTGTCACTTTCGGTCACCTTTGGTACTCCATACCTGCACACCACCTCCACAAGCAGCTTCTTTGCGGTTGCCGCAGCCGTAGCCTTGGCAATCGGGAAAGCCTCCGGCCAACCTGAGAATAAATCAATACAGACCAACACGTACTCCCATGAACCTGATTTTGGCAGCTGAATATAATCAATCTGCAGTCTCTGGAAAGGATAGAAGGGCCGAGGGGTGTGTTTGGGTGGTGTCTTGACTACCCTTCTCTGATTATGTGTAGCACATACCATGCATCCCTGGATCAAACCTTCTATACAGGTGGAAAAGCCTGGTGCCTCCCAATGCTTCTGCATCACACTCATCACAGCAGTTTTGGACTGGTGGGTTGGCCCATGTAACATCTGGGCGACCGCAGGGTACAACGCCCTTGGAAGGCATCGACGCATCCCTCTTCCCCATACCCCATTTGCTTCATTCAGACATGCACCTTCTTTTCCCCACTTTTCTACTTCCTCCTGGCGCACCTGAGCCTGCATCTGGGATAAGGCATCCTCCGACACAAAGGGATTTTTGGGAGCGCTTACCTGGTGCATCGTTACCCCTTGGAGTGGTCTACTGGCTGCTGTTTTTGCTGCTGCATCGGCCATTGCGTTTCCTTTACTCACCTGATCAGTGCATCTGGTATGTGCTTTAACTTTTATGACAGCTACTTCTTTTGGTAATTGTAATGCATCAATTAACTGCTGGACTGCGTCAGCATTTTTAATGGGATGTCCTGCTGCCATCAGGAATCCTCTAGACTTCCAAATTAGACCCAAATCATGAGCTATACCGAATGCGTATCTAGAATCTGTGTAGATGTTAACAATTCTACCTTCAGCTATCTTACAGGCCTCGGTCAGAGCCTTAAGTTCAGCCTCCTGGGCCGACTGATATGGAAGTATTGGTTCTGCTTTGATCACTGCATTCAGGGAGACGATGGCATACCTGGTGTGGAAGGTACCTGAGTCATCTTGGTAGCGAGTTCCATCTACAAAAGATTTAAAATCAACATTACATCTTTCAGTTTCAAACACTGTGGGTAGGCCTGCTGTTTCCTGTGCCATAAGCTGAACACAATCATAAGGAATCTCCTCTCTTGGATCTTCTTTGTACAATACCGTACAATACCTGACCTCCCCCTAGATCCGAGAGAGGTAACAATGTGGCAGGATTAAGTGTGGTACATCTCTGCAAAGAAACATTTGGAGGCATTAAAAGTGCACATTGCAATCAAAGATGACGTGCAGCTGAAAGGTGTGCCGGTTGCACCTGGTTCAGTATGGTATATACATCATGAAGTGTAAATACTGTCAGTAGATGATCAAGCACGATATCTGATGATTTGTGGAGCAATTGTCCTACAGCATATACTGCCCGTACACAGGACGGGGCACCCCTAGCCACTGCATCTAGTCTTCCACTGAAACAGGCCACTGGCCTTTGATTATCACCATGTAACTGAGTCAATACCCCTGCCGCGTGTCCCTGCTGTTCATGGAGATACAGGGTGAATGGTAGTTCATAGTTGGGGATTCCTAGCGCTGGAGCTGCCACAATCCTGTTTTTGAGGGAATGAAAACAGTCTATACCTTCAGGAGTTAGTTTAAAAAGCACAATGGTAATAGTCATAGAGAGGCTGCATGAGAATTGACACAGCATGTATCCACTGTCTGCAGTAGGAAATCAGTCCAAGAAATATCCTAAGAGCGGCAACATTACAGGAATAGGAAAATTCTGTACAGCTTCTTTGCGAGCGCTGGTCAGATGTCGCGCCCCCAGTGTAATGCAATGTCCCAAAAAGATAACTGAAGATTTACAGAATTGCAGTTTATCCTTTAACGCTTACAACCTGCTTGGTACAAAAACAACATATTATAAAAATAACATTGGCAAAATCAATAACTGTAAACTAAGCAGCATCCTGAGATATCTGGAACAAAAGTGTATATATATATATTAGACACCACTGGAGTTTCCAGATCAGTAGCTGCATTAACTGCCCATAATTTTTGTACCAACCCGTACACAGCGTTAAGTTGAAGGGGGGCTGGAGTTTGCTATGTGGGCACTGATAAGTACTGTCCTTGGACCTGCAGCTGCCTGCTTGCAAAATGTGGGCTAGAACTACTCCTGGCTGGCTTTTTTTTTTTCTGATACAGAACAAGCTGAATTCTTCTAACTTTTTTTTTTTTTTTTTTTTTTTTTACTTTTAATACATTGTTCGGAGTGGACAGGGAAAACATACAGGATTACATTCTGGACAGCTTCAGTAAGTAATTGTTGGGACCTAGGCATATTAGTAGAAGTATATCGTGATTTCATTGCATATATTGCATATTGACACGGCAACTGTCCTGCTCTGGTTGCTGGGACCTGTCCTATTTCTACCTGACCACACGTTTGTATATACGAATTAGATTCGTCCTGTATCATGGGTCCGCCTTTCTGTGAAATTGTTGCGGCCAGTCCTCCAGCATAGTGGAGTTGATTATTTGCAGCATTTACTATGACCCCAACATGTTGTTTCGTAAAATCCCCTGTCCTTATCCTAAAGAGTACATCATGACGGTGGGGTCCAGGAATAACATTGGAATATATTTCCTGAAAATCTTCTCTTTCCTCTGTGTATCCTGTCTCTGACGGGTGAATAATCTCTTTCCTCTGTACTAGCAACGTCTAGCGACACGACTCCACAAAGAGTGCTCCGCTCCAGTCCCGGTGCCACAGTGACAGCCCCAACCGGACAACACTCAATACGCGCCCGCAACCGTAACAACACACCACATCCCAAAAGACCACATTGACCCCGCGGTGACACCACCAACTGTGTGTGCACAGCGGTTCCCCGAATCTGCAGGGGAATCTTTTTAGTGACGGGGAGCTGGAGAGTTGTCTGTAATTACTGAATTTTCTGCCCCCGTGTCCACCTGGAATTCAACCTCATGTCCCCCTAGTAGGTTCACCTGTACTGTGCAATTAGGAATGGGGGTAAGGAGACAAGGGGGCCTCCTGCAGGTGGGTCATTTGGATATGGATTAGTTCTGCAATCCCTCCTGAAATGTCCTGGTTTCTTACACCCGTAGCACAATTTCTGCCCATCTCCTGGCACACGTCTCCTCTCCCTGTTGTTTGCAGGACAAGTACCTACAGCATGTATCCTTGCTCCTCTTTTTGCCTGCGCTAAACCATGTTGTGCCCCCTGTGCTTTTCTGGCTAGATCCTCTGCTTTTACTGATCTCCAATCCGGTCTACTTACTTTCAGTTTTTCCTTGTCACTTCTTTTTTTTTTTTTTTTTTTTTATGCTATTCATATTAAACTTGCCAGAACCCTGTCATTAGTCTTGTTTTCTTTGACAAAACCCATTTCCACCCAAGTTTTTCTTAGAGTCCAGAAATAATCTTTTGGCTCTTTCCTGAACTCTGTCCTCTAGTGTAACTTCCTTTCTCTGCCTGTCTATTTGCTTCTCACATACTCTGACCTTCGATTCTTACATACTGTGTCTATTCCAAAAACATAAAACTGTTGCACTCTTTCCTGTGCATCCTCACGAATACCCGACGGGAGGGGTCAAACCACTGCGTAGTTTGTGTGTCCTCTCTCCCTCAGCCTGCAGGTTGCTTATCTGTAGAATGACCTTGGTGTACAGCAAAATACCATCTCGCTGCTGCCAGCACTTATCTCTGCTTGCTGTCACTGACTTCTGCATTCTTAGATCAGTTCCTACAAATATAACACTTGTATATCTCATTTATCAATCTATTGTATCTAGCTTCATCTGCCAATTTTCCCTTTTTCTGTTTTCTATCCCACATCTAACCAATCATAACAGTTTTCATTCCCTGGGCGGGTGACATAGAGATAAAATATCCCTTTTTCCCTAAATTTAGTGTGTTGATCCCTTGAAATCATTCCTATCACAGTTGAATATTTGATAGAAATCGAACTTAAAGATAACCACAGGGGTTGTAGTATTAACCCAGAAGGTGGGCATACTGGCACTACTGGAGATCAGGATATAGCTCAAAAGGATATGTATATCAGAAACTTCATGACTGCTGATTAATCTTGTCCTTCTTGCAATGGGAGGCGTGAATCCAGGTGCTCTTGCCCTCGAGCTTCGGGCAGTAGGGGTGGACAGGATCACAGTGTAGGGACCCTCAAATCTGGGCTGGAGACAGTCTCTTCCCATAAATTTTTATATATATAAGGTCATCAGGCGAGAAATCATGCACCGTGTCACCTGTAAATTCTGGGAGAGAAGCAGACACTATAGAGTGGGTGTTAGTTAACTCTTTAGACAAAGCAATCACAAATTTGCTATTTTATCATTGGTTTCAAATAATTCCTGGTGCCTAATGTCTTCTGTTTTTAACATACCAGCATGATGGAGTATTGAATGTATGGTGGCCCGAAGGGTGGCCCGTGACTCATTTGAGTTTAAAGGATCATGGACTGGACCTACTGCATGGATGATGATATCAGCGGGAAGGTCCCCTGCATGGGTTGTCAGAGTCTGTCCAGGTGGCAAAGGGTCATGAGTGTGTATATGAGCCATACATTCTGCAGTGACGATGGGACCACCAGCTTGGGCTATTAATAGAGCCAGACCCCCTTTCTTGGAGCAGTTGGAGTTGGCAGGACTAACTATAGCACCAACCCGATGTGTCAGGATATCACCGTACCTATGGACAATGTCACTGGATTTCCATTGTGGTCTGTGTAATGCTGTGAATGGCAGGGATACCAGTTTTCAAGCTTGGGCTATTAATAGAGCCAGACCCCCTTTCTTGGAGCAGTTGGAGTTGGCAGGACTAACTATAGCACCAACCCGATGTGTCAGGATATCACCGTACCCTATGGACAATGTCACTGGATTTCCATTGTGGTCTGTGTAATGCTGTGAATGGCAGGGATACCAGTTTTCAAGTACACCGGGAGCTGGGGGCCTGACCGGGGTTTCCGTGAATCTTACAGAGCGACTGTCCTCTCTGAGGATTTGTGAAGGAGAGGAAGGTGCCCCATCTCTGGAGTAGGGGTGGAATAGGCCCTAGGACCAGGGGTTGACAATGATGGTGGGGAATGGAGGAGGGAAGAGAAGATACTGGTGCTGCTGGGGATAGTGGTGGCTGTTGAGGGGCCCACCCCTCTTCTATCTCCTGATCCTCCTCCCCTTCATTAGATCCCATAATATCATGGCGGCGGCTTCTGATCATTGTTTGAAAAACTGAAGATTCATGCATTGCAGCAATGGCCGGGTTGGGGTGTGTGAAAGGGAACAATGGTGTTGCATCTGGTGCCATATTGGGAGCTGTGGCCTGCACAGGTGCGGGCGGGGGCTGGTAGTAGGCCCTGGTTGGTATCAGCAAGGGATATAGGCCTGACTGGGTGTGCTTGGGTGTCCCAAGATGGCCGCCGGAGGAGATGGGGTGTTGGCCATTTCCGGGTGTATTAAGATGGCCACTGGGTGTGGGAGGGGCGATGGGCTGGGCATTACACCAGGAGCGACCCGCCCCACAGACACGGCAGGTCTCCGCCCAGGGCGGATTCTGTTCACCACACACATGACAGGTCCAACCTCCCTTTGTTCTGAGATCGGCACCATTATAGGGCGGTGGCCGAGGGCTTGGAGCGGCCATTTTAGTTACATCAACAAGATCATATGCAGAGCATTTTACATATCCGAACAAAGGCTCAGCACTTTCCGAACCTCCTTATTCCATCTACCTCTTTCCAACCCTCAACTTTCAAATCATTTACTACTCTTAAATGTGCTTGGGCTTGATACAAGAGCCCCTGATCTCTCAACTTTCCCTCATTCTGTGCGACAAAGTCTTTCCACACTGAAGGCTGAAGCCTGCCTGTACTCGGCAAGCTCATTCTTAACAGCCTTCTTGCCTCCACGTGATTCCATCAATTCAACCACTCCCAAAGCACCACCCTCTAACTTGTGGGTTTTGTTTGATTTAAACATGCGCATCATAATATTAACAGAGTGTAATGATCTGTCGCAACTCAGACCACCGGCGTCACTCGCAGGTCACCACCCGTCACTGCAGAGTCCCCCTCAATACTGTGACAAGACAAAGAGTCCCCCTCTATTCTGTCTTTTCCCTAACTGTGGATGGTGACGTTACAGCGCAGTACACCGTGACACTCTACACAGCACAGAGTCCCCCTCCATATGCTGACACCTGGGCTTCTCCTAATGAGACTTCCCGGGTTGGACAAAGAGTACCCCCTCCATTTGTCTGAGACAAAGAGAACCCCCTCCACTTGTCTCCTAGCAAAATTTAGGTATGCGCACCCCTCCCACAATTCTCTATAAAATGCTAGAAATTTAGACACTACCAAATAATCACGGGAGACAACTATCGGCATAAAAGTACAGTGACTGGAGGAGGAGGAACGTGGTAATTTTCACGAGAACGTGCAGGTATGCAACGTCACTCGGTCAGACTTGCTGGTTCGTGGCGTGGGATTGCCCTTGGTCTCACCACTCAACCAGTCACCCCTCCAGACCCAAATGGACAATACGACAGGACCAAACAGTGACTGACACACAGGCAAGTGGGACGCATATAAAGTATATGATCCCAACTTACCGTGTTCAACGGAGGCTGCAGTCCTCGCACTCAGTCACCGCGGGCACCACCGCAAAGTCCTCGGGACGGGTCCGGACGGGCGGCAATCCACGGCCCCACGTGTTAGGCGCCAATTGTCGGGTCGTAACGACAAACCACTCATCCTCCAATCACGCCAAATTAGACTAAGAGCACAGGTCGACCAAGAATGAATCAGGCAATACGCTGGTTCAGACTTCAGAACGTGCCCTAAAGAAAATGGTGCTATTAGGCGGCCATCTCCAGTAAGCACTGAACTTTTTATTCACGTACATAAGATTACATACACAGAATATTGGGGTGGAGTAAGGGCGGGATTGAGGAGAAAGAGATATGCTGAATGATGTCCATATATGTATATATTCAGCATCTGGTCATCCTAATTGGTCCTTAGATCTTCTTCTAAGTCCTCCTTGATCGTGTTGTCATCCTCAGTTTCGTTTCTTGAAGAAAGATTCATTGTTCTCGTGTATCATGTGGTTCCTCAATTCCCCAAAGGTGGGGGGGGCATTTCAGTGGATCCAGTTCAAGTTATTAGATAGTTAGTGTAATACAGTGATAGGACACAAGGTGGAGACAGACACCAGCAGATACTAACATTGTCCTAAAATAAGTTTCAATCTGAATAATATCATTTAAGGGAAACTTCGTGTTTATCTTGACATATCAAAATAACAAGACATATATACACACTATGAATATAAAAGTATAGTAGAAAATTATATTTTACCTTGACACTGTAAGCTTCATTTCTGGTGCTGTTTCCAGAACTTTCCCCATAGAACTACAACCCCCACCGTTTGCAAGCACAGGGCAAAGTTACCCCTCCCTCCTTCTCTCTGCAGCTCACTCTATCTCTCATCCCTCCCACCTCAGGAATTTTTCTTTGTCTTCCCAAACCCTGCAAAAGTCCTATAGCAGCCATTTTGGAGAATTCATCCTTTCGGCTTATAACACGGTGGGAAGTTGCGTCAGAAACACGAACGTCACTGTGTTGAACCATGCGCCGACGGGCATCGTTCCCGTGGTACCGGTGAACCCGTAACTCCAACAGAGCCCGAGAAATGGAATTCTCGGGTGCCCCATGAGCTATGTCACCCAAGTTTGGGTTCATTTGAACCATTATTTCAAAGCCAGATCATTGATAGGTCTGCCATTATTCTGCTAGAGTTCCCCGCTGAGTTATGGACCTTATGATATTGCAGAGCTCAAACCATAGCTTGCAGCCGGGGGAGGTGGCCAGAATAACCATCCTCGTTTGTGAGGTCAGCAGCCCCCAGTATAAGTCTTGCAGTTCAGCCCCCCTTGTGCAGTCCTCGCTGTGATGTCCTGACTAAGAATCTGCAAATGAACTATGACGTGTGGGTCCTCCCCCCCAGCCTGGCTTGCCTGTAAATGATCTAACTATCATGTGAGTCTTTCATTCTTAATCCCGTTTATTTTATAACTGCATTTGTACATAACTATATTGCCTCAGTTTGTTCCATCTTTTTTTATATTGTATAAGCACTGCCTTTTTTTTAAGGAATAAACCTATACATTTATTAGTTTGTTTCTCCTGCTCTATAAACGAATTTGCACGTGCCTGAAGCACTACGCTACTGTTTTGGGGTTGCTACGGACCCTCTTGATAAATTGTTCAGCAAGAAAAACCGTAGCTGGTGGCAGCTTAAAAGAAGGGGGTGTTAAGTGTTGACATATGGGGTGGCGTTGGCAGTGACGGAGCGGGTATTATAAGTGTATTACCGGCTGCGGCTCGGAGTAATTATAATTCCCTCACTGCAGCGTGCCCAATAGCCAGCACACATCCAAGTGACCCGTCTGGCGACTGATTATCCTAGGTGCAGTTTCCTGACTGACCTGAGGGTAAGGGGGCGCCAGAGAGCTGCAAGTTCCTAAGTGGAAGTGGGATAATTATAAATCCCTGCAGTTTACCGGGTCGGACGGCAGCAGCCGTCGTGTGTGTGCACCGTTTCATACACATATTGGTGGCAGCAGTGGGTTCACAAGCCGTGATACCCCGGGCTACCGTTGGCGGACCGTGTGCCTGTTCATCACATACATGCTCAGTAGTGAGGCAGTGCTGGTAACTGCACTTTATGCACATGATCAGTAGAGTGGCAGTGCTGAACTTTATGTACATGCTCAGTAGTGAGGCAGTGCTGCACTTTACGTACATGCTCAGTAATGAGGCGGTGCTGCACTTTACGTACATGCTACACTAGTGAGGCTGTGATGATGCTGCACTTTATGCACATGCTCAGTAGTGAGGTAGAGCTGGTGCTGCACTTTTATGTACATGCTCAGTAGTGAGGCGGTGCTGGTGCTGCACTTTATGTACATGCTCAGTAGTGAGGCAGTGCTGGGGCTGCACTTTATGCACATGCTTAGTAAATGAGGCAGTTGCTGGTGCTGCACTTCATGCACATGCTCAGTAGTGAGGCAGTGCTGCACTTTAGGTACATGCTCAGTAGTGAGGCAGCGCTGGTGCTGCACTTTATGTTCATGCTCAGTAGAGAGGCGGTGCTGGTGTTGCACTTTATGCACATGCTCAGTAGTGAGGTAGAGCTGGTGCTGCACTTAATGTACATGCCCATTAGTGAGGTGTTGCTGGTGCTGCATTTTAAAGTACATGCTCAGTATGTGAGGTAGAGCTTGTGCTGCACTTTATGTACATGCCCAGTAGTGAGGCAGTGCTGCACTTTAGTTACATGCTCAGTAGTGAGGCAGGGCTGGTGCTGCACTTTATGTACATGCTCAGTAGTGAGGCAGTGATGCACTTTATGTACATGCTCAGTAGTGAGGCGGTGCTGGTGCTGCACTTTATTACAGCTCAGTAGTGAGGCAGTGCTGCACTGTAGGTACATGCTCATTAGTGAGGCAGGGCTATGCTGCACTTTATGTACATGCTCAGTAGTGAGGCAGTGATGCACTTTATGTACATGGCTCAGTTGTGAGGCGGTGCTGGTGCTGCACTTTATGTACATGCTCATTAGTGAGGCAGTGCTGGTGCTACACTTTATGCACATGATCAGTAGAGTGGTAGTGCTGCAATTTATGTACATGCTCAGTAGGAGGCAGTGCTGCACTTTACGTACATGCCAGTAATGAGGTGTTACTGCACTTTAGGTACATGCTCAGTAGTGAGGTAGAGCTGGTGCTGCACTTTATGTACATGCTCATAGTGAGGCAGTGCTGCACTTAAGGTACATGCTCAGTAGTGAGGCAGGGCTGGTGCTGCACTTTATGTTCATGCTCAGTAGTGAGGCATTTTTGGTGTTGCACTTTATGCACATGCTCAGTAGTGAGGTAGAGCTGGTGCTGGCATTTGCATACATGCTCAGTAGTGAGGCGGTGCTGGTGCTGGCACTTTAGTACAAGCTCAGATGAGGCAGTGCTGGTGCTGCACTTTATGTACATGCTCAGTAAGTGAGGCAGTGCTGCAATTTAGGTACATCTCTTAGTGAGGCAGTGCTGGTGCTGCACTTTATGTACATGCTAATAGTGAGGCAGTGCTGCACTTTAATGTACAATGCTCAGTAAGTGAGACGGTGCTGGTGCTGCCTTTACTACAGCTCAGAATGAGGCAGTGCTGGGCTGCATTTATGCACATGCTCAGTAGTGGGTAGACTGTGCTGCCCTTTTATGTTTCATTCCAGTAGTGAGCCAAATCTGCACTTTTAGGTACATGCTCGTAGTGAGGCCAGGCTGGGTGCGGGACTTTTTTACATCCAGTATGAGGCAGTGCTGCACTTTTTTGTAAAGCTCAGAATGAGGGCGGTGCTGGTACGCACAATTTGAAAAGCTTAGTAGGAGGCAGGATGTGCTGCACTTTTTTAATGCTCATTAGAAAAGGGAAGCTGGTGCTGCACTTAGTACATGGGTCATATAGGGGGGTTTCGGTGCGCACTTTTAAGTAATCTCATATGAGTAAGCTGGTTTCTGCCTTTATTACACTCAGTATTTAGGCAGTGCTGCAGCTTTAAAAGTACATGCCCCAGAAGGAGGCGGTGCGGTGCTGCACTTTTAAAACAGTTAGCCATAAAATTTTGGACAGAGACAACATTTTTCTAAATTTTGGTTTCAGACATTACCAACAATAAATTTTGAAAACAAAACAAATAAAAATTTCCCATTTAAATTTTCAACTTTTCATTTTTTTTTTGAGGTACCCCCTTTAAAATTGGGGATAAGGGGTTTTTTGGGTTTTTCCCCAGCTAAAAAAACCCCAAGGTGCCCCCCCTTTTTTTTAAAGGGAAAACCAAAAATTTTTAATTGGACAGTTTAAAAAAAATTGAAATAAAATTTTTTTTTTTTAGTATTGGGGTTAAAAAACTTTTTGGGGTTACAATGACGGCCTGAATTTTTGAACAAAAGGACATCACCAGACGCGGTTTTTTCCCTTTTTTTTGATGCTCCCCCAGCCTTCACCGGGGTTTTTTTTCAGTTGTTGTTTTTGGGGCCTTTTGTCTGAATTTAAAATTTTAAAAAAAAAATTGCATGTTAATTTGGGGGGTTGAGATGGGGTACTGATTGGGGCCTTTCAAAAATTTTTTCCCCACTTTCTTTGCTTAAAAACCCTGGGTTTTTTTGGTTTTTTAATTTTTTGGGGCCCCATTCCCCCTTTCTGTAGTAAAAAAAACCCCCCCAATCAGTTTTTCTGCTTTGCGGGTTTTCAAAAGCACACAGTAGGCAAAAGAATACCTCAAAATTTTCATTCGGCTGCTTCTGTCCTTTTTTAAAAACAAAAATAAACACTAGGGGACCCCAGGGCCACGGGAAAAGCCACCCCTCCCAAAGGGGCCATCACACTGCCCCCCGCCTTTTTTTAACAGAAAAAGGGTATTTTTGGAAAAATGAGCTGTCCAAAACGCCTTCGCCATACTTTTCTCTTTCCATTTTTCTGGGGGGGTTGATCTGGTTTCATCGTCCAAAAAAGTTCTTCCAGAACTTGCGGCTTTTTAAAGTTTTTTTTACACAGTCCCCCCCTACCTTTTATTATTCTTTTTTCTTATGATGGCTTGCCCGGGGTCAGGGAACCCTCTTTTTTTAATTTTTTCATGCATTTTCTCTTTTATAAAAAGATTTGGAAATTGATACGCCACCTCCTGGAGAGTTTTTTTTTTCACTTGGTTGGCTTTTTGTAAGGGGGGTTTTTTTTTCACCTTTTAGATTTTATTTGGTTTTGCGATCACCACCATTTTTGTCTCCCATGGGCGCCCATTCTTTTGCATGATGAGTTCACCAGTTTTTTCTTTTTTCCCCTCAAAGGTACCAAATTTTAAATTTTTGCCACCCTAAAGTTGAGAATTTTTCTGGGTTTTGGGTTTTTTCTGTTTTTTGGCAGTTAAAAGGATAGCTTGTTTCACCTGCATGAAGCTCCTTTAAAACCCATTTTTTCCTTACAGCAAAACCCTTTTCCAAAGCAAAACCCACCCCCTCAAATCAACACCAGCCCCCCTTTTTTTTTTTCTTAATTGAGAAAAAAATAATTAAGGGAATTTTTCCCCCCCGCCCATGAAATTTTCCCGGTCAATTGTCCAATTACTTTGGGCCCTTTAAAAAAAAGGGGGGCAAAAAGTTAAAGGGGGTGGGGAAATCCTAAACCCTTCATCCATTTAATGTGGATACCCTCAAATTTTTAAACTGAAAGTCTGAATTTTAAATGCATCTTTTGGGGTTTTTTTCAAATTCATTTTGGGGAAAAACTAAACCAAAAATTTGGGGGGGGGGGGGGGGGGAAATGTTGTCCCCCGTCGCCAAAATTTATGGACCAAAAGTACATGCTCATAAAAGGGGCTGCTGCTGCACTTTTTTCCCCCTGCTCATAGGAGGGGGTGTTGTGCTGCACTTTATTAAATACAAGCCAGTTTTTTGGGGCAGTGCTGGGTTTTTGCACTTTATTTACATGCCCAGTAGTGAGGGGTTTTTGGTGGGGGACTTTTTGTACATCTCATATGGGCATGCCCCCCCCGCGCACTTTATGCAAAATATTCGTATTAGGGGCTTGTGCGCCCTTTAAAATTAAAACATTCCTAGTGAGGAAATTTTTGGTGCTGCACTTTATTACAATGCTCAAAGTGAGGCGGTGCAGGGGTGGCACTTTATTTTTCAAGCTCAGAAAAGAGGCAGTGCGGTGCTCACTTTTTAATAAATACATGCTCAGTAGTGAGGCGGGCGGGCTGCAATTTTTTAAAAAAAACAGAATTGGGGGGAAGCTGGTGGGCACTTAAGCACCTAAAAAAAATAAAGTGGCAGTGCGCACTTTATGTAAAGCCATTTTTGAAAAGGATTTTTGCACTTTATGCACATGCAAAATTTTGGGGGTAGAAAAGGGCTGCACTTTTTTAAACACGTAGTGAGGTGGGGGGGGCTGCCCTTTATGTCAAGCTCAGTAGTGAGGCAAAAGCTTTGCCACTTTATGTACATGTCAGTAGGAGGGGGTTTCTTGGGGGTGCACTTTTTTAAAATTTTTCAAGTGAGGGAAAACGGGCTGGCCCTTTATGTACCCCGCCATGTGAGGCGGGGTTTTGGTTTTTGCACCCCTTTTTTTTTTCATCCAGTAGTGAGGGGAAAGCGGTGCCGCAAATTTTTTTTACATGCCAAAGGAGGGGAAAGCTGGTGGGGCCCCCTTTTTGCACATGATCGTTTTAGTGGGAAGGGGGCACTTTAAGTACATGCTAAGTAGTGAGGGGGGGGCTGCATTTCGTAAAAAGCCAGTAATGAGGCCCCTGCTGCACAAACGTCCATGCTCATAGTGAGGCCCCTGCTTTTGGGCTTTTCTTTTTCACATGCTTAGTAGTAAGGGGGTGCTGGTGCTGGGGCTTTTGGCCCCCTGCCGAGTAGTTAGGGAAAAGGGCACTTTTGGGGCAAGCTCATAGTGGAAGGTTTTTGGGGCTGCACTTTATGTTCATGCTTTTGTAGAGAGGGAGGCTGTCTGGTGTTGTACTTTATGCCCCCTGCTCATTGAGTTAAGCTGGGTGCTTCACTTTTTTTACATGCCACAGTAGTGAGGTTTTGGGCTGGGGTTGCACTTTAAGTACAAGCACAGTAAAAGAGGTTTTAAATTTGCTGCACTTTTTTTACAAAAAAAAAAAAGTGAGGATTGCGGGGCTGCACTTTATGTACATCCGTAGTGAGGTAGAGGGTTAAAACTGCACTTTTTTTTACAAAAAACCCGTAGTGAAGGGGGTGCCGCACTTTTTGGGACATGCCCCCGTATGAGCCAAGGGGGGGGGCTGCCTTTTTTAAAAAGCCCATTTTTGGGGGCGCTGGGCTTTTACTTCCTGTACAAGCTCATTAGTGAGGCAGTGCTTTTTCTGCACTTTTTTTACATGCTTAGTATTTTGGCAGTGTTGATGCGCACCCCTTTTTTTTTTCAAGCTCAGTAGTGGACTGTTTTTTTGGTTTTTTCCCCGGCCCCTTTTAAAATTTTAAGGGGCCTTTTGAGGCAGTTTGGGGGGCACTTTTTGTACATGCTCATTAAGTGAGGGTGGCCCCGGGCGCACTTTTTTTAAAAGCTCATTTTTAAGGCCCCTGCTGGTTTTGCGCACTTTAAGTATATGCTTTTTAATGAGGCATGCTTGGGGGTTTCACTTTATGTACATTTCTTTTGTATTTTGGGGGGGTGCCCCGGTGCGCACTTTATTAAAAAACTCAGTAAAAGATGCAGTGCTTGTGCGCACTTTTTTCCCTTTTGGTCCAAAAATTTTGGCAGTGCTGGTGCTTTTATTTATTTACAAGCTCAGTAGTGGGGGGGGGTGCGGTGCCCCCACTTTTTTATACATGCCCCCTTTTTTTAGGCGGTGGGGCTGCACTTTTTTCACATGCCTTTTTTATGAGGCAATTTTTAAAAGCTGCCCCCTTTTGTACACTCAGTTGACAGTGCTCCACTTTTTGGGACATGCTCAGAAATGAGGCAGGGCATTTTTTTCCTTTTTGGACATGCACAGAAGTGAGGCAGTTTTTTACTTTAATTTTTAAAACTCAGTATGAAGGCGGGGCGGGGTGGCACTTTAAAATACAGCCTTTTGATTTTGGCCCTTTCGGTGCTGCACTTAATTTCCCCCCCCCAGTAGTGAGGTAAAGCTGGTTCCCGGGAAATTTTTTTTACATGCTCAGGTTTTTAGGCGGTGGGGGGTGCTGCACTTTATGTACATGCTCGTAGTGACAGTTTTTTGTGCTTTTACTTTTACACATGATCATTTTAAGGGGGGGGGGTGCTGCCCTTTAAGTCATGCTCAGTAGTGAGGCTTTTTGACTTTAAATTTTAAGCTCAGATTAGGAAGAGCGGTGGGCGACTTTAAAACATGCTCAGAAAAGGGGCAGTTCTGCCCCCTTTTGGTACAAAACCCCCCTATTAGGGGGGGGTTTTTCGCACTTTAAAATACATGCCAGGTTTTTAGGCGGTGGGGGGTGCGGGGCTTTTTGTACATGCTCAGTAGTGAGGCAGGCTGGTGCGGGGCTTTATTCACATGAAAAATAGAGTGGCATTTTTGCACTTTATGTACATCCAGGGGGTGAGGGGTGCTTTCACTTTACGTACATCCTATAATGAGGGGGGACTGACTTTAGGACATGCTCAGTAGTGAGGTAGAGCGGTGCTGCACTTTTGTACATGCTCATTTTGAGGCAGTGCTGCACATTAGGTACATGCTCAGTATGAGGGGGGGGGGGTGCTGGGGCTTTAGTTCATGCTCATAGTGAGGCTTTTGGGGGTTTCACTTTATCACAAACTCAGGAAAAAAGGTAAGCGGGAAATTTTACTTTTTTAAACATGCCAGTAGTGAGGGTGCGGTGCTGCACTTTATGAAAAAGCTCAGTAAAAGAGGCATTTTTGGTGCTGCACTTTCCGTACATGCTCAGTAAAAAGGCAGGGGCGACTTTTTGGGAAAATTTCTCGTTTTTGAGGCAGTGGGGGCCTTTTTTTCATTCTTTTGAAAAGAGGCAGTGCTTTGCCGGGGCTTTACTAAAATGCTCCCTAGTGAGGCAGGCTGGTCTGCACTTATGCACTTCCATTTTTGAGGGGGAGCTGGTTTTTTGCCCTTTAAAATACAATTTTTCAGATGAGGCATGCGCACTTTAGGTACAAAGGCCCCCTTGTTTTGGCAGGGGGGGGCTGCACTTTATTTACAAACTCATTTTTGAGGCAGTTTTGGGGCTTAAAATACATTCCCCCGTAGGACGTTTCTGGTGCTGCACTTTTTTTTTCCTTATTATGAGGAGTGATGGGTGCTTTTCCCCTTTTTGAAAAAGCCCCCTTGTAAGGTAAGCTGGTGCTCACTTTATTTTAACCAGTAGTTTTGGGGTGCGGCCCCCTTTTTGTACATGCTCAGTATTAGGCCCCTCTGCACTTTATGTACAATGCTCAGTAGTGGGGGCTGGTGCCGCACTTTATGTACATGCTCAGTAAAAGAGGCAGGCTGCACTGTAGGTACATGCCCCCTTAGGAGGCAGGGCTTTGCTGAATTTTTAAAATTTCAAGCCAGAATTTTAAAGGATGCTTCCCCTTTTTAAGTACATGCCCAGTTGGAGGCGGGGGTGGTGCGCACTTTATGTACAAGCCCATTAGTGAGGGGGTTTTTTGGGCGCACTTTATGCATATGATCATTAAAAATTGGGGGGGTGCCCCCACTTTATGTAACCCGCTCATTTTTGGGGGCAGTCTTCCTTTACTACTTTTCTCAGAAGAAGGGGACGCACTTTAGGTACATGCCAGTATTTAAAAGGAGAAGGGGGGCTGCACTTTATGTACATGCTCAAAGGAAGGGGGGGCTGCACTTTTTAACATTCCCCTATGAGGCCCCGGGCTGGGCGCACTTTAAAAATTTATTCTTAGTATTTTGGGGGTTTTGGGGGGCACTTTAAACACACCAGTATTTTGGTATTCTGGGGGGTGCACTTTACATACATGCTCATTTGAAGGGGGGCTGGGTTTCACTTTAAAATACATCCAGTAGTGAGGCAGTGCTTTTGGGGGGTGCACTTTATGTACAAAACTATTTTTGGGGGCAAAAGCTGCCTTTAAGGGGCATTTCCCCCGTATTTTGGGGGGGGCTGGGCTTCAAATTATGTACATGCCCCAAATAAAAAGGGGGGTGCGCACTTTATGTACCGGGGCCGTAGTGAGACGGTGCCGGTTTTTTCTTTCGTACATGCTCAGGAAAGGGGCACTGGGGGGTGCGCATTTATTCCAAGCTTTATTTTGGGGGTAGGCTTTTCTGCCCCCTTTAAGAAAAGGGGCATATTTTGGCCCCTGCTGCACTTTTTGGTTTTAGGAAGAAAAGGCACGGTCTGGTGCTGCACTTAAAATACATGCTCCCCTAGAAAAAGGAAAAGGGGCACTTTTTTTACAAAAGCCAGTAGTGAGGGGGGGCGGGGCGCACTTTTTAAGTACTTCCCCTAAGGGGTTAGGCGGTTCTGGTGCTGCACTTTTTTTACATGCTAGTTAAAAAAAGGAAAAACCCCGGGGGTGCACTTTTTGTACATGCTCAGTATTTTGGGGGGGGTTTTTTGGGGCGCACTTTTGTACATGCTCATAGTGAGGCAATGCTGGTGCTGCACTTTATGTACATGCCAGTAATTTTGGCAAATGGAGGCCCCCACTTTTTTCACATGAACGGTAAGTGGTTTTGCTGCACTTTTGTACATGCCCCAAATAGGTGAGGGGGTGCTTTTACTTTAAAATACAGGGGCAATTTTAAGAAACGTTCTGGGGCTTTACGTCCGCTCAGTAATGAGGGAAAGCTGGTGCTTTTAAAATTTTTGCACATGCTTTTAGTAAGGGAGTGCTGGGGGGGGACTATATGGCCCCCTCTCAGTAGGGGGGGCAGTGCGCCCTTTAGGTACAAGCCCCGTAGTGAAGGGGGGGCTGGGGCTGCACTTTTTTTTTATTTCCCCCGTAAGAGGGGGGGGCTGGGGGTTGGGAAAATTTAACACATGCCATTTTGAGGTTAAAAACTGGGCTGCCCCCTTTTTGTACAACCTATTTAGGTGGTGCTGGTGTTTTTACTTTAAGTACAAGCTCAGTATGAGGTAGAACTGGTTCTTTTACTTTAAAAATTTTAAGGAAAAGTAGTGAAAAGGGTTGCCCCGGGCTGCACTTTATGGGAAAAAGCCAAATAGTGAGGGGGAGCTTATGCGCACTTTTTTTTTTCATGCCCCATAGTGAGGCAGGGGTTCGGGGCTTTTTGGGACATGCTCAATTTTGAGGCAGGGCTGTTTTGCACTTTATATACATGCTCAGTAGTGAGGCGGGGGTTTTGGGGCTGCACTTCATGGAAAAAGCTCAGTAGTGAGGCAGTTTTTGTGCTGCACTTTAAAATACATGCTTTTTAATTGGGGGGAGTGTTATTTTTGCACTTTAATTTTATGCCATAAAAGAGACGTGCTGGTGCTGCATTTTTTTTACGGGGCATATGAGGTTCGGTGCTGCACTTTTTAAGTACAAGCTCAGTAGTGAGGTGGTGCTGGGGGTGCACTTTTTTTTACATGGGGCATTTTTAAAAGGATTTTTGGGTCGCACTTTGATATGCTCATTTTTGAGGGGGTGCTGGTGTTTTTCCCTTTTTTACTTGCTCATAGTAGGCGGGGGTGGTTTTTGCACTTTATGTACAAGCTCAGTATGGGGGGATTGCTTGGGGGGGACTTTTTTACATTCTCAGTATGAGGCATGCTGGGGGTGCACTTTTTTACAACCATTTTGAGGCCCCTGCTGGTTCTGCACTTTTTATACATGCCCCCTTAGTTTTTTCGGGGCCCGGGGGTTGGGGCTTTAGCCAGCTCATAGTGACAAAATTCTAGTTCGCGCTTTAAATACATTTTTCGTAGTGGAGGGCAAAGGTCCCCCTTTAGGGGCAAAAGGCCTTTTTAGTGAGGGGGGCCCCTTTTTTTTCACTTTTGTACCCCAACCCAAGAAGTGAAGGGGGGTTCTTCCCCTTTTTAATTTTACATTTTGGCCAGGGGGGGGTTGGAGGCCCCTTGCAGGGTTTTGGGGGGGACTTTACGTAAAAAATTTGGGTTTTTTTTAAAAGTGAGGCCAGTTTGGCCCCCTTTTTTAGCCCCCTTTTAAGGCCCCCCTTTCCAGTATGAGGTAAGGGGGTGGTGCTGCACTTTTTTTACATGCTCATTGTGAGGGTGCGGTGCGCACTTTATTACATGCTCATTTTTGAGGCAGTGCTGGGGGGTTTTAATTTTGCACATGTTTTTTTGAGTGGGAGGCTGCACTTTTTTTAAAAACTCAGTATGAGGCGGTACTGCACTTTTTACATGCCAAAAAGGAGGGGGAGCTGGGGCGCACTTTATTACATGCCCCTATTTTGGGAGTGCTTTCACTTTAGGTAAAAATCAAAAAGTTAGGCAGGGCTTTGGCGCCTTTTGAACAAAACTCAGGGGTTTGAGGGGGGGCTTTTGCTGCACTTTAATTTTATGCTCCCTTTTTGAGGCAGTGCTGGTGCGCACTTACCCCCTGATCATTGATTGGGGGGGGCTGCACTTTATGACTGCTCCCCTAGTGAGGGGGTGCTGGGGCTTTACGGGGCATTCTCATAATTAGGGGGGACTGCAAATTTTGGGGCAAAACTCAGTAAGAGTAGAGCTGGTGCTTTTACTTTAGTACAT
This sequence comes from Oophaga sylvatica, assembly GCA_033576555.1. NCBI lineage: Eukaryota > Metazoa > Chordata > Amphibia > Anura > Dendrobatidae > Oophaga > Oophaga sylvatica. The sequence continues at coordinate 87,499 of JARQOD010001216.1, forward strand.
GCTCAGAATGAGGCAGTTCTGCCTTTTTGGGACAGCCAGTAGTGACAGGGGGGGGGCTGCACTTTATGTTCATGCTCATTTTGAGGCGGTTTTTTTTGGGGGTTCCTTTTGCACAAAACTCAGTAAAGAGGTAGAGCTTGTACTGCACTTTACATACATGCTCATAGTGAGGGGGGCTGGCTGCACTTTATGAAAATTTTTCGTAATTTTGGCATGCTGGGCTGCACTTTTCCTTTTATGCTCAGTAGTGAGGCAGGGGGTGGGGCTTTAGGGGCATGGGGCCGAAATTTTGGCATTTTTGCACTTTAGACAAGCTCATTTTACAGGGCTTGTGCGCACTTTTTGTACCTGCCAGTAGTGAGGCAGTGCCCCGGGGCTCACTTTTCACATGCTCAGTAGTTAGGGGGAGCTGGGGGTGCCCCCTTTTTTTACAAAACCATTTTGGAAAAGGAGGCGCACTTTTTGGGACATCTATAGGAGGCAGGGGGGGTGCCGCACTTTTTTTACAAAACTCATTTTGAGGGGGTGCGCACTTTATTTTTCATGCCCTTTTTAGGGGGGGCTGGTGCCGCAAAAATTTTTGTACATCTTATTATTAGGGGGTGATTGGGGGTGCAAAATTTTTGGGGCATTCTCATTAGTAAGGTAGAGCTGGTGCTTCAAAATTTTTTACATGCTCAGTAGTTAGGTTGGGGTTCTGCACTTTATGTACATCCAGTAGTAGGCATTTTTCAAAATTTTTGTACATGCCTTTTTGAGGCGTGCAGGGCTTCACTTTTAAGTAAATGCTCATAGGGGGGGCAGTGCGCACTGTAGGTACAATGCCATTAGTGATCAGGGCTAAGCTGCAAAATTTAAAATACAGCTCAGTAGTAAGGCCCCTTCTGCACTTTTTTAAATGCTCATTTTGAGTCCCCGGGTGGGCTGCCATTATGTACATTCTCATTATGAGGCAGTGCGGCGCACTTAAGGCATATGATCAGTAAAAAGGGGAGTGCTTCACTTTATGTACATGCCAGTATGAGGGGGTGCTGCACTTTTTGAAAATTTTTATAAAGAGGGGGGAAAGCACTTTTTTTTCAAAACCAGTATGAGGGGGGAAGGGGGGTGCTCACTTTAAGTAAAAAGCTCCCCTAGTGAGGCAGTCCCCACTTTTTGGTTTTATGCTCATTAAAAAGGGGGGCTTTTGGGCGCACTTTTTTCATGGCTTTTTAGTGAGGGCCCCGGGTTTTGGGGGGCCCCTTTTAAAAAACCCCCCCCCAGTATTTTGGTAGTGCCGGGGCTGCACTTTTTAAAATGCTCAGTATTTTGGGGTGCTGGTGCTGCAAAATTTTGTACATTCCAGTATTTTGGGGGGCGGTTTTTGCACTTTAAGTACATGCCAGTATGGGAAGGGGTGCTGCACTTTGGGGCAAACACAAAAAGGGGCAGTGGGGGGTGCTGCAAAATTTTTGTACAAAACTAAGTAGGAGGCCGTGCTCCTTAAAAACAAAACTCAGTATGAACCGGGGCCCGGGGCTTCTTTTTTTCTACATGGCCTTTTTGGGGGGACGCTGGGCTGCACTTTTATGCACATGCTCCGTATTGGGGGGAGAGCTGGTGCTGCCCTTTTTTTTCCTCTCAGTAGTGGCAGTGCTGCCCTTTAGGTACATGCTAATTTTTGGGCACGGCTTTTGGGCTGCACTTTAAGTACATCCAGAAAAAAAGGAGGCTGCACTTTATGAAACGCTCAGTAAAAGAGGCGGTGCTGGTGCTGCACTTTAAGTAATTTTTTAGTAAATTTTGGCAGTTAAGGGGGTGCACTTTTTTTACATGCTCATTTTTAAGTAAGCTGGGCTGCAAAATTTTTGTATAAAAAACTCAGAAAAAAGGGGGGGCGGGGGGTTTTACTTAAACCCTTCTCATTTTGAGGTAGAGCTTTTGGGCTGCAAATTTTTACACTCAGTTGAGGGAGCTGGTGCGGGGGTTTTTAAAAACATGCCATTAAAAGAAGGGGGAGCGGTTTTTTCACCTTTTTTTTAAAAGCTCAGTAGGAGGGGGTGCTGGTGCTTTTACTTTTTAAATGCCATAGTGGGCAGGGGCTATTGCTGCACTTTATGAAAAACATTCCAGTAGTGAGGCGGGCTTTTGGGGGGGGCCCCTTTTTTTACATGCCATTTTTTGGCAGTTCTGGTGCCGCACTTTTGGGGGCATTATCATAGAGTGGCCCCTCTGCACTTTATGTACATCTCAGTAGTGAGCAGTGCGCACTTTTTTTCAAAAAGCTCAGTAGTTAGGCAGTGCCCGCACTTTTTTTCCCCCCCCCCAGGGGGTGAGGTAGAGCGGTGCCCGGGAATTTTTTACAAAACTCATTTTTGAGGTGGTTCTGGTGCTGCACTTTATGTACATGCTCAGTTAAAAGGGGGGAGTGCTGGTTCTGCACTTTAAAAAAAAAATTCTCCTAGTGAGGCGGTGCTGGGCTGCACTTTTTACAAGCTCAGTAGTGACAGTTCAGGTTTTTTTTTCTTTAAAATTAAAATTTCCCCGCTCCCTAAGTGAGGCGGGGTGTGGTGCTGCCTTTAAAATTTAAAAACCAGTAGTGAGGGGGTGCTGGTGCCCGCCTTTATGCCCCATTTTTTAGAGTGGCAATGCTGCACTTTTTTTACATGCCATTTTTGAGGCATGCTTCACTTTACGAAAGCCAGTAAAGCGGGTTTCCTTTTCCCCTTCCCCACATGGCCCCCGTATGAGGGCTGTGCGGGGGTGCACTTTATGCACAAGCTCAGTAGGGGGGGTAACCCCGGGGCTGCCCCCTTTTTGTACAAAACTCAGTTTGAGGCGGTGCTGTTTTCTGCACTTTATTAAAAGCCAGTAGTGAGGGGGAAACGGTTTTTGCACTTTATGCACATATCAGAAGAGTGGGGGGTGCTGCACTTTTTGTTTTATGCCAGTAGGAGGCATTTTTGCAAATTACGTACATTCTCAGTAAAAAAGGGGTGCTGCACTTTTTTTTTCCTGCCAGTAGTGAGGCCCTGCTTGTGCTGCACTTTATGCACTGCTTTGGGGGTGAGGCAGTTTCTGGGCTGGGGGCTTTTTCCAAAACTCATAGGAGGCGTTTTTGCACTTTAGTTAAAATGCTCATAAAAGAAGCAGGTCTGGTTTTTGGAAATTTATGTTCATGCTCAGTAGAAGGCGGTTCTGGTGTTGGGGCTTTATGCAAAAAGCTCAGTAGGAGGTAAAATGGGCTGCACTTTATGTACATTTTTCAGTAATTTTGGTGGGGGAGGGCTTTTACTTTAAGTACATGCTCATTTTGAGGTAGAGCTGGTGCTGGCACTTTAAATTTCAACCAGTAGTGGGTGTTTTTTGGTGCTTCATTTTAATGTAAAAAATTTTTCCAAAAAAAGGGGGGAGAGCTTTTTCTGCACTTTAATTTTATGCCCTAGTGAGGCAAAAGCTTCACTTTAGGTTTTAAACTTTTGTAGTGAGGCCGGGCTGGTGCTGCACTTTATGTTAAAAACCCCCGTAGTGAGGTTTTTGCCTTTTACTTTGTACATGCTCATTTTTGAGGCCCAAAAAAAAGCTGCACTTTAGGTACATGCTCATTAGGGGGGAAAAGGGTGGTGCCCCCAAAATTTTTGTCAGCTCATAGGAAGGGGGGGCTGGGTTGCACTTTTTTCACCCTCATTTTTTTTGGCAATGCTGGTGCTGCACTTATGGGGCCTGATCTGAAAAATTGGTTTTTCCCTTTTCGTTTCATGCTCATTTTGAGGGGGTGCTGCCCCCTTAAAATCATGCTCATTTTTGAGGCCCCTGCTGGGGGTTTTTCTTTTTTCACATGCCAAAAAGTAAAAGGAGTGCTGGTGCCGCACTTTTTTCACATGCCCCCTTTTTGAAAAGGAGTGCTGCACTTTAGTACATGCTTTGTAAAGAAGCAGGGGTGGTGCGGGGCTTTTTTTTTAAGCTCAGTAAGAGGCGGTGCTTTGTTGTAAAATTTTTTTCACAAAACTCAGTAGTTTTGGTAAGTTGGTGCGCACTTTTTTTAAAATTCTCCGATGAGGTGGGGCCCGGGGTTTTACTTTATGAAAAAACTCAAAGTGGGAGGGCTTGTTGCACTCAAAAAAAATATCAGTAAAAGATTTTTTCTGGGGGGCACTTTTAAAAATTAAAATGCTCAGTAGTTTTGGAGAGCTTATGCCCCCCCCTTTTTAAAACATGCCCATAAAAGGAGGTATGCTGCACTTTTTGTTTTTTGCTCAGTATGGGCAGGGGGGGGGCGGACTTTATATACATTCCCCATAGTGAGGCGGGGGTGGTGCTGCACTTCAGTACATTCTCCCTATTTTGGCAGGCTTGTTCTGCACTTTAAGTACAATTGGGCCCTTTAAAATTTTTGAGGAAAAGCTGATGCTGCACTTTATTACATGCTCAGTAGTGAACGGGCTGGTGCCCCCATTTTTAAAAATTCAAAACTCAGTATTGGGGCAGTTCTGGTGCTGCACTTTATGTACATCACCCTTTTTGAGGTTTTGCGGAGCTGCAAATTTTTTTACATGCTTTTAGTAAGGCAGTTTCTGGGGGTGCACTTTAAAAAAAAAGCCCCCTAGTGAGGGGGGGGCTGGGTTTCCACTTTAGGGGTTGCTCAGTAATGAGGCGGGCTGGTGCCTGGGGCTTTATTTACAACCAGTAGTTAGGCAGGCTTTTGCTGCACTTTATGTACATGCCCATAGTGAGGCAGTGCTGGTGCTGCACCCCTTTTGTACAAAAATCATAGTGAGGGGTGCTTGGGGGTGCCTTTTTTATACATGCTTTTTAGGGCGGTTTTTGGGCGGCACTTTAAACACATGCTCATTTTTGAGGGGGTGCTGGGGCCGGGAACTTTAAGTACTGCCCCCGAGTGAGGCAGTTCCCACTTTAGGGAAAAGCTCATATTTTGGCAGGTTTTTGGTTTCTGCAAATTTTGTTTTATGCTCAAAGTGAGGCAGGCTGCACTTTTTTTTCAAGCTCAGTGTGAGGGTTTTTGGTGCTTTCCCCTTTTTGTACATGCTCATTTTTGAGGGGGGTGCTGGGGCTGGGAAAATTATGCCCCCTGCTCAGTATTTTTGGTAGACTGGTGGGTCTCTTTATTACATGCTCCCCTTTTTGAGGGGGTTTTTGGTGCTGACTTTATTTACAGCGAGGGAAAAGGGCAGTGCGGGGGGTGCACTTTAAAACACAGACAGTAGAAAAGGCATTTTTTTTTAAATTTAAAAACATCTCAGTATTTTGGCCCGGCCCTTTTTTACAAGCTCAGAAAAAAAGGGGTACGGCACTTTAGGTACATGCTCATAGTGAAGTAGAACCCCGGGGGGTGCAATTTTTTTTACATGCTCAGTTTTGAGGCGTGCTTTTACTTAGGTTCCCCGCTCATTTTTGAGGGGGGGGGGTGGTGCTGCCCTTTTATGTACATGCCAATTGTGACGGGGTGTGCGCACTTATGTACATGCTCAATAGGGGGTGCTTTTGGGCTGCACTTTATGCACATTATCAGTAGAGGGCATTTTTGCACTATATGTACATGCTCAGTAGTGAGGGGGTTTCCGCACTTTACGTAACCAAAACCAGTAATGGGGGTACTGCATTTTAGGTACTTTTTCAGGGGGAGGTAAGCTGGTGCTGCAAAATTTTTGAAAAAGCTCATAGGGGAGGCCCTTTTGCCTTTAAATTTTTCCCCGCTCAGTAGTTAGGCCCCGGGGGGTGCTGCACTTTAATGTTTTTTTTTTTAGTAGTGAGGCGGGGTTTTTTTGTTGCAAAATTTTTTCAAAAAGCACAGGGGGTGATTTTAACTGGAAATGGGGCTTTTATACATGCCCCCTTTTTGAGCGGTTCAGGTTTTTTCAAAAATTTTTTCATGCCAGGGGGTTTAGGCAGGCTGGGGCTGCACTTTAAAATTCTTTTCAAGGGGGTGAGGCAGTGGGTTTTGGGCCCTTTTTGGAACCCGCCATTTTTGGGGGGAGTGCCCCCACTTTATGTACACTCAAAGTGAGGCCCTGCTGGTGCGCCAAAATTTTCGTTAAAAAAGCTCAGTTAAAAGAGGGGGTGCTGGTGCTCACTTTAAACACAAGCCATAGGAGGTAGAGCTGGGGCTGCCCTTTTTTTCCCCGCCCCCGTAGTGTGGGGGTGCGCACTTTAGGGGCATCTCATATGAGGCAGGGCTGGTGCTGCACTTTAAGAAAATGCCCATTTTGAGGGGGGCTTCCCCCCTTTAAAATTTTTATCTCAGTAGTTAGCGGTGCTGGGCTGCAATAAAAGAACCTGGGTTTTTAAAGGGCAGTGAAGGGGGGGGGACTTGTGTACATGCTCAGTATTAAAAAGGAAGCTGGTGCTTCACTTTTTTACATTCTCAGTAAAAGGAGTTGCTGGTTTTTGACTTTTATGTACTTTTTCATTTGGGGGGGCAGTGCTGGGGCCCTTTTGTACATGGGGCAGTATGAGGGGGGGCTTTTGGGCTGCACTTTTGTACATTTTTCAGTAGTGAGGCAGTGCTTGGGGCTTTAAAAAGCTTTTTTTTTTGAGGCGGTGCTGGGCCCGGGGCTTTATGTACAGGCTCATTATTTTGGCAATCTGGTGCTGACTTTATGCATATATCTTTTATTTTGGAGGGGCCCCCACTTTTTTTACATCTCGTAGTGGGGCAGTGCTGCACTTTACGTACATGCTCATTTTTGAAGCATTTTTTGCTGCAAATTTTTTTTCATAAACCCTTTTAGATGGGGTGCCCGGGGTTTTTAATTTTTTCACATGCTCAGTAGTGAGGTTTTAGCGGGTTCGCACTTTTGTACATGTCAGTAAGTGAGGTGGTGCTGGGGCTGCACTTTTAAGGGGCATGCTTCAAAGTGAGGCAGTGCGCACTTTATTTTTTGCTCATTTTTGGGGGCAGTGCTGGTGCTTCACTTTTTGCCCCCTGCACAGTAGGAGGCAGTGCTTTTCCCCTTTTGGTCATGGGGCAGTAGTTTAAAAAAGGTCTTTTGGGCTGAATTTTTTTTTTGGGGCAGTAGAGAGGGCGGTGCTGGTTTGTATTTATTTTTACATGCCAGGGGGTGAGGAAAAACTGGGGGGTGCACTTTATTACATGCCCAGGGGGTGAGGGGGGGGCTGGGCTTCAAATTTTTTACAGGGTCAGTAGTGGGTAGAAAATGGGGTTCTGCACTTTAAAATACATTTTTAGTAGTGAAAAGGGTTCCGGTGCTTGGGGTTTTTTTGGGGCAAAACTCAGTATGGGGGTAAAGCTTGCGCACTTTTTGTACATGCCCAGTAGGGGCATGCTGCACTTTTTTGGGACCATGCTCAGTAGGAGGCCGGGCTTTTCGCACTTTTTTTACATGCTCCCCAGTGAGGGGGTGCTGCACATTATGAAAAGCTCAGTAGTGAGGCGGTCTGGTCTGCACTTTATGTACAGCTCAGTAGTGAGGCAGTGCCGCACTTTAAAAATACAAGCTCATTTTGGGGAAAAACAGGGGTGCACTTCATGTACATGCCCAAAGTGGGGCAGTGCCGCACCTTTTGGGACAAGCCATAGTGGGGGGAGGGTGGTTCCGCACTTTAATTTTATTCCAGTAAGTGGGGGAGTGCTGGGAAATTTATGTACAAGGGGCCTTTTAAGGCAGTGCGCACCCCTTTGGGGCATCCATTATGATGCAGGTCTGGGGCGCACTTTTTAAAAAACATGCCAGTAAAGAGGGGGTTTTGGGGTTTGCCCTTTAAGCACATTCTCAGTGGGGAGGCAATGCTGGGGGCCCCCACTTTATGCACCTGATCGGGGGGAGTGGTATTTTTGCACTTTAATTTTTGCAAGTAGTGAGGCAGTGCGGGGCTTTACGTACATTCCATTTTAAGAGGCTGTGCTTTTACTTAAAAATCCATGCTCATAGTGAGGCAGTGGCCCGGGGGTTCACTTATTCACATGCTTAAATAGTAAGGTAGTGCTGGGGGGTGCCCTTTTTTTACAAGCTCCCCTAGTGGGCATGCGCACTTTTGGGGCATGCTCAGTAAGGGGAACAGGTCTGGTGCTTTAAATTTTTTTTCATGCCATAAAGAGGCGGTGCTGGTTTTGTACTTAAGCACATGCTCATTTTTGAGGGGGAAATTTGGGGGTGCACTTTATGTACATGCCATTAAAAGAGGTGGGGCTGGTGTTGCACTTTAAAATACACCATTTATTTTTTAGAGCGGTGCGCACTTTTGGGGCATGAACAGTATGATGTTTGCTTTCTGCACTTTATGTACATTCTTATAGGGGAGGAAAAACTTGCCCCCCTTTTAAAATGCCCCCAGGAGGCAGTGCTGGCCCCTTTGGGGTTTAATGCCCTTTTTGAAACAAAGGGGGGTTTTTACACTTTAAAATTTTATGCTCAGTATGAGGGGGGGCTGGTGCTGCACTTTAAAATAAAAGCCCCCGAAAAGAGGCAAAAGCTTTTTGCTGCACTTTTTTCACCTTCTTAGTATGAGGCAGTGCTGGTTCTCACTTTAAAACACAAGCTCAGTAGTGGGCAGGGCCCCTTTTTTTTAAAAAGCTCAGTATTAAGCAGGTCAGGTGCTGCACTTTTATTTTAAGCTCAGTAGAGAGGCGGTGGGGGGGGGTTGTACTTTTGGGGCACTCATAGTGGGGGGAACGTGCCCGCACTTTAAAGGGGCATGGGGCGTAGGGTTGGGGGTTGGTTCCCGGGGCTTTTTTAAATGCTTTGTATGAGGAAAGCTGGTTTTTGGGGCTTTAAAATACATGCTCCCCAATTTTGGTTTTGCTGGTGCAGCCAAAATTTTTTTTCATGCTCAGTATGAGGTAGAGTTTTGGGGGCACTTTTAAAAAAAATGCCCAGAAGTGAGGCCGTGCTGGCCCCCTTTTGGTACATGCCAGTAATGAGGCAGGGCTTTTGGGTTGGGGCTTTAAAATACATGCCCCCTAAAAGAGGTTTTTGGGTGCACTTTTTTTACATGCTCAGAAAAGAGGCAGGGCTGGTGCTGCACTTTATTTTCATGCTCAGTAGAGAGGCATGCTGGTGTTGCACTTTATGCACATGCTCGTAGTGGGGGCAAATGCTTGGGGGTGGGGCTTTTAAAACACCAAATCGGGGGAGTGGTAAAGGGGCACTTTTTAAGTACATGCTAAGTAGTTTTGGCATTTTTTCACTTTAAAATTTTAGCCGTAATGGGCTGTGGGTTTTACTTTACCGGGGCCCAAGGGGCCGTAGTGAGGCATTTTTGGTGGGTTTTTCTTTAAAGGGGCATGCTTAGTTTAAGGTAGTGCTGTTTTTGCACTTTATCCCCCGCTCAATAGGGGAGGCAGGCTGCACTTTAGGTACAAGGGGCAGTAAATGAAGCAGGGGTGGTGCTGCACTTTTTTTTGGGGCCCCAAGAGGGCGGTGCTGGTTTTTACCTTTTTTCACATTCTCATAATTTTTTTGAGTTGGGGGCCCCCACTTTTTTTTTCATGCCCCCGTATTTTGGTTGGGGGGTGGTGTTGCCCCCTTTTTGTAAATACCAGTATGAAGGGGGAAACTTTTTGGGTGCACTTTATGTACATGATCAGTAGTTAAAAGGGGGGTGGTGCTGCACTTTATTTACATTCCAGTAGTGAGGGGAAACAAACTGCCCCTTTTTTTTACATGCCCAGTAGTGAGGTGAGTGGGGGCACTTTTGGGAAAACTCAGTATGACGGGGGGGTGCTGGACAATTTTTTACAAGCTCATTTAGGCGGCGCTGGTGCTGCAAATTTTTGTAAAAAGGGTCAGTATTTTGGCAGTGCTGTCGCACTTTTATGTATGCTTTTTATTTTTTCAGTGCTGAGCTGCACTTTGAAAGCTCATAGGGGAAGGTGCTGGGTGCTGCATTTTATTTCATGCTCAGGGGGTGAGGCAGTTTTTTGGGCGCACTTTATGGGGCAAAATTCCAGAAAAGGGTTTTTCTGGGGGCGCACTTTATGACAAGGGGAAAAATAAGGCAGTGCTGGTTGCTGGGGCTTTATTATATGCCCATAAAAAGAGGGTTTGGTGTTGCACTTTAAAATACATGCTCAGTAGTGGGGCGGGCGGTGCGGGGCCCTTTAAGTAAAAACTCATAGTTTTGGCAGTGCTTGTGCTTCACTTTATTTAAAATCTCAGTAATTTTGGCAGTTGGGCTGCACTTTAAAATTCAACTCATAAGGGGTTGGCGGTGCTTCACTTTAAAAAACCCCGCCCATTAGTGAAGGGGGGGGCTGGTGCTGCACTTTAAAACACATGCTCAGTAGTGAGGGGGTGCTGGTGCTGCACTTTTTACAAAGCTCAGTAATTTTGGCAGTGCTCCCCCTTTAGGTACATGCTCATTTTTAAAAGGAGGGCTTGGGGGTGCACTTTTTTTACAAGCTCGAATGAGGGAAAAGCTGCACTTTATTTTTCTGCTCAGTAGTGACTTGTCTGGGGTTCACTTTACTACAAACCAGAGTGACAGTGCTGGGGGTGGGGCTTTAAAACCCCTGCTCAGTATTTTTGGGGGAAACTGTGTTTCCTTTTTTGTACATGCTCAGTTGTGGGGCGGTGCTGGTGCTGCACTTTTGAAAATGCCTTTTGTAGTGAGGCAGTGCGGGGCTGCACTTTAAGCAAAAGATCAGTAAGTGGGGGTGCTTTTACTTTATGTCCAATTTTTTAAAAAGTGAGGGGGAGCTCCTTTAAAAAACATGCTCAAAAAATGAGGCGGTACTTTCCCCTTTTGGTTTTATGCTCATTATTTTTTTGTAGAGCTTTGGGGCTGCACTTTTTACATTCTCAAAGGAGGCAGGTTTCGCACTTTGGGGCATGCCATAATAGGCAGGGGTTTTGGGCTCACTTTTGTACAAGCCAGTTGTTAGGCGGTTGCTGGGCTGCAAATTTTAAGTACAAAACCAGAAAAGAGGCAGTGCAGGTGGGGGCCCTTTTTTTTACCCCGATCATTGAGTGGCAGGCGCCCTATAATTCAAGCCAGTAGTGAGGCAGTGCGCACATTACGTACAAAGGGGGTTTAATTTTGGCGAACTGGGGCCCTTTTTTAAAAGCTCAGTATTGAGGTTTAACTGGGGGGTGCCCCATTACATTTTTCCCGGGGGGAGGCAGTGCTGCACTTTTTTATTCCCCGCTCAGTAGGAGGGGGGGGGTGGGGGTGCAAAATTTTTTTTTTTTATGCCATTTTTGAGGCGGTTTTTTTGGTTTTTGCAAATTTATGCACCCCCCAGTATTTTGGGGGAGCTGGTACTGCACTTTAAAAAACAAACCAGTAGTGAGGGGGGGCGGTCTTCACTTTATGTACATGCTCAGTTTTTGAGGCAGAGCTGTTTTTGCACTTTATGTCTTGGGGCTAAAAGAGGCAGGCGGGGGCTTTAGGTACATTTTTCAGTATTGGGGGCAGTGCAGCAAATTTAAAAACAAAACCAGTAAAAGAAAAGGATGCTGGTGCTGCAAATTTTTGTACATCCAGTAGTGAAGCAGTGCTGGTGCTGCACTTTTTCACATGCTCATTTTTGAGGGAAAAACTTTTGGGCGCCCTTTATTAATGCCAGTATGAGGGGGTGCTTTTACTTTAGGGGCATGCCAGTAGGAGGCAGGGGGGTGCTGCACTTTTTTTAAAATGCTCATTTTTTAGGGGTGCCCCCCCTTTTATGTACATTCTCAGTAGGGGAGGCGGTGCTGGTGCGCACTTTTTTGTACAAAACTTAGTTTAGTGCAGGGGGTGGTGCTGCCTTTGGGGGACCCGCCCGTATTTTAAAGGAGAGCGGGCTTTTCTTTAGTCCCCGTCAGATGAGGTGGGGCCTTTTGGGCGCACTTTAAAATACATGCTCAGTAGTGAGGCAGTGCTGCACTTTTTGAAAAGCCCATTTTTGAGGGCGGTCCGGTGCTTTTACTTTATGACAAGCTCATAGTGAGGCAGTGCTTCACTTTAAAATACATTCTCATTTTGAGGCGGGGGTGGTGCCCCCCCTTTTTTTAACCCCGCTCATTATTGGGGGGAGGGGCTGGGGCGCACTTTATTCATATTATCATAGAATGGGTAGGCGGGGTTTTTTAAAATGCCCCCGTATGAGGCAGTGCTGCCCTTTTGTACATTCTCAGTATTTTAAACGGTCTGGCTGCCTTTTTTCATACTCCCTAGAGAGTCGGGGGGTTTTGGGTTGTACTTTTTTTCATTCCTCAGTATTTAAGGTAAGGGGGGTGCTGGGGGCTTTATGTTTTATGCTCAGTATTAGGTGGGTGCTTTTTCACTTTTTTTACAAACTCAAAAAGAGGCAGTGCAGCAACCCCTTTAAAAATTTAAAATTTTTCCCCCCGTAGTGGCAGTGCTGGGGCGCACTTTAAAACACATGCCTTATTGGGGCAAGGGCCTGCTGCACTTTTTTACATTTCCAGTAAGGAAACAGGGGGGGTGCGGCACTTTAATTTCATGCCAAAAGAGGCCCTTTTTTTGTTGTACTTTATTCACCTCTCGGGGGTGAGGGAAAAACTTTGCGCACCCCCTTTTTTAAAGCCATAGGAGGTGGTGCTGGGGGTGCACTTTTTTTTACATGCTCAGTAGTGATTAGACTGGGGCGCACTTTTTTAACATTCTCAGAGTGGTGTTGCGGGGGGGCATTTTAGGGGCAAAACTCAGTAGTGAGGAGAGCATGTGCGCACTTTTTTGTAAAAAGCCCCGTAGTGGGGGGAGTTTTTGGGGCTTTAGGTTTTAAACTCATGAAGTGAGGCAGGGGGGGTTCTGCACTTTATGTACAAGCTCCCTTGGGGGGAGGCCCCCAACTTTATGTACATCTAAAAATTGGGGGGGGTGCAGGTTTTTTTCACTTTGAAAAAGCCCTTTTTGAGGGAAAAGCGGGAAAATTTATGTAAAAAACTCAAGGGGTTTGGAGGGGGGAATTTTGCTTCAAAATTTATGTACATTTTCCCAGTAGGAGGCAGTGCTGCACTTTTTTAAGGAAAATCCCCCTAGTGAGGCAGGGCTGGTTTTTGCACTTTTTTTACATCTCTTTTTTGAGCAGTGCCCCCACTTTATGTTCATGCTCAGTAGTTTTAAAGGGGGGCTGCACTTTTTGGGGGCATGCCAATAGTGAGGCCGGGCTTGGGGGTGGGCCCCTTTTGTTCATGCTCAAAAGAACGGGGGTGGTGTTGCACTTTTTCCCCCTGCCAATTTTGGCCCCAACTGGTGCTTGCACTTTATTCACATTCGGGGGAAAGGGAAAAGCCACCTTTATGTACATTAAATATGAGGCATTCGCATTTACGTACATCTCATTTTGAGGGGGTGCTGCACTTTTAAAAACATGCTCAGTGTGAGGGGGTGCGGGGGTTTTCTTTATGTCACAAGCTTAGAATAAGGAAAACTGGTGCTGCAATTTTTTTCACCAAACCATATTGAGACAATTTTTGCACCTTTTAAAATTTTTCATAGTTTTAAACATGTCGGTGCTGCACTTTATGTTCATTCCAGAAAAAAGGCTTTTTGTTTGTACTTTTTTTCACAGGGGCAGTAGTGAGGGGGAAATTGTGCTTTTACTTTTTTTTTCAGCTCATTTGAGGTGGTGCTTGGGTTGCACTTAAAATACATGCCATAGTGAGGAAAGCTGGTTTTTGCACTGTATGTCATGATCATAGGGAGGTGTTGCTGGTTTTTGGGGCATTTAATTTTATGCTCCCTATTTTGGTTAAAAGGTTAAACGCACTTTTTTTACATGCCCAGTAGGAGGCAGTTCTGCACTTTAAAAGGATATGCTCATAAAGGGGCAGGGGGGGTTTCTACACCTTTTTTTACATCTCAGTAGTGAAAAGGGGCGCCCCGGGGCTGCACTTCATTTAAAAAGCTCAGTATGAAGGCCCCGGGGCTTGGGGGGCATTTAAACACATTTTTTTAATTTTGAGGCAGTGCTGGTGCCCCCCCCTTTTTTCACGGGGCAGGGGGAAGAGGCGTGCCCCCCCCCTTTTGTTTTATGCTCAGTATGAAGCAGGTCTTTTGGGCTGCCCCCTTTTTGTTCATGCTCTAGAAAAAGGGGGTGCTGGGTTTTTCTTTAAGCACAAAACTCCAATTTTGGGGGAGGGGGGGGCGCACTTTAAAACCTCAGTAAAATTGGTTGGGGGTGTGCTGCACTTTTGTACAAGCCAATTTGGGGGGAGCGGTGGGGGCACTTTAAAATACAAGCCAGGGGGTGAGGTGTTGCTGGTGCGCATTTTTTTACATGGGGCAGAAAGGGGTAGAGCTTTTTCTCACTTTGTAAAGCCCAATAGGAGGGGGTTGCACATTTTAAGGGGCATGCTCATTTTTGAGGCAGGGCTGGGTTGGGTGCACTTTATTACAATGCTCAGTAGGAGTAAGGCCCCACTTTATGTACATGCTCAAAAAGTGAGGGGGGGGTGGTCTGCACTTTATGTTCAAGCTCATTTTAGAAAAGGAGGCTGGTTTTTTCACTTTAAGCACAACCCATTTTGAGGGGAAAGCGGGCTGCACTTTATTCACCTATTTGGTAGAGTGGGAGTGCTGGGGCCCCTTTTTTACATGCAAATAAGGGGGGGCCCCGGGTTCACTTTTTTTTCAAGCTCAAAAAAAGGCTGTGCTGCCTTTAAAATCCATGCTCAAAAAAATTTTGGCAAGGGTTTTTTTTTACTTAATATGCAAATCTTAGTAGTAAAGGTTTTTTTTTTGGGGCGCACTTTTTTCACAAGCTCAATAGTGAGGCAGGCGCACTTTTGGGGGCAACTCAGTAAATTAACAGGCGGTGCTGCACTTTAAAAATTCAAGCTCATTAGAGGCGTTGGGGTTTGGGGGTTTACTTTATGCACATGCTCAGTAGGAGGTAGAGTTTTGGGCTGCCCCCCATTAAAGCCTTTTTTTTGAGGGGGGCCCCGGGTTTTACTTTAAGTACAAACTCAGTAGTGAGGTAAGCTTTTTCTGCACTTTTAAAATACATGAACAGGGGGGGGGTTTGCTGGTTCTTTTACTTTTATGTACAAAACTCTATTTTGGTAGAGCTTATTTCTGCCCTTTTTTTACAAGCCCATTTTTGAGGAGTGCTGCAAATTTAAAAGGTTAAAACTCATAGGAGGCGGGGGGGGCGGACTTTTTTTACATGCCCCCTATTTTGGCGGCCGGGGGGTGCTGCACCCCTTATGTACATGGGGCCTAATTTTTGGGCAGGGGCTTGTGCTGCACTTTTTTAAATGCTTAGTATTTTTGGGGGTGCTTTTTGCTGCACTTATGTACAGGGTTTTTTTTGAGACGGTGCTGGTTTTTGGGGTTTTTTTTACATGCTCCGTATGAAAAGGATTTTTTTTTTCCGCACTTATATGGAACATTTTTATTTTAGGTTTTGGGCTGGGCTGGGGCTTTAAAATACATCTTAGTATTTTAAGGGGGTGCTGGGGGTGCACTTTTTAAAGGATATTCTCAGTATGATGCGGGGCTGGTTTCACTTTATTTACTTTTTCATAGGGGCGTTGCTTTTGCTGCACTTCATTAAAGCTCAGTAGTTTGGGGGGCTTGTGCTGCAAAATTTTTGTACATGCTCGTATTGGGGGGACTGGGGCTGCACTTTATGTACAAGCCAGTAGTGAGGGGGAGCTGGGGGTGCACTTACATACAAACCAAATTTGGGGGGGGTTCCCCGGGGCCCGCACTTTAAGCACATGCTCAGTAGTGAAGGGGGTGCGGGCTGCACTTTTTTTTAAAAAGCTTTTTAGTGAGGCAGTGCTTTAATTTAAAAGGAAAAAGCTCATAAAAGAGGGGAAGGGGGGCACTTTAAAATTTTTGCTCCGAAAAGAGCGTTGGGTTTTGGGCTGGGGCTTTTTTGTACATGCTCAGTAAGTGAAGGGGGTTTTTTTTTGGGGCACTTTATTCCCCTCAGAAAAGAGGGGGAGGCTGGTGCTGCCTTTTTTACATGCCAATTTTTAGGCGGTGGTGGGGCGCACTTTTTTTTACCTTCTCAAAAAGGAGCAGTGCGGGGGTTTTTCTTTATTTTACATTATCAGTAGAGTTTTGGAAAAGGGGCACTTTTGTACAAACTCATTTTTGGGGGGAGTTTCTTCAATTTACTTTCCCCGCTCAGTTTGGCGGACTGGGGCTTTTGGAAAAAGCCAGTATTGGGGAATAGAGCTGGTGCTGCACAAAATGTACAAGCTCTTTTTGAGGCAGTGGGGGCACTTTAGGTTTTAAAACTCAAATTAGGCAGGGCTGGGGGGCAAAATTTTTGAAATGCTCAGTTGGGGAGGCGGGGGGGTGCTGACTTTATTAAAAACCGTAGTGGGGGCAGTGCTGGTGCGGGGCTTTATGCACAAGATCATTTTAATTTTGGAAAAGCTTTTACTTTTTGTACCTGCTCGTAGTGAGGCAGTGCTGCACTTTACGTACGCCAGTAATTAGGCGGTAAAGCACTTTTGGTTTTATTCTCGTATTTGGGGGAAAACTTGGGGGGCACTTTAAAATACATGCCAGTATGAGGCAGTGCCCGCACTTTAGTTTCATGGGGCAGTAGTGAAGGGGGGGGGGTGGTGCTGCACTTTATTTTTTTTCCATTTTTTTTTGGCGGTTTTTTTGGGTTTACTTTTTTCACATGCTCAGTAGTTTTGGTAGAGCCTTTTGGACTGCACTTTACAAACATCTCGTATTTGGGGGGTGCTGGTGCTGCACTTTATTTTAAAAGCCCAGTAGATGGGGGGCTGGGGGAGCACTTTTTGACTTGCTCAGTAGTGAGGCATTTCTGGGGCTTAGGTACAGGGGCCGAGTTAAAAAGTTGGGGCACTTTATGTACATGCTCCCTTTGAAGGCATGCTGGTGTGCAAATTTTTGTACATCTCATAAGGGGGGAAAAGCTGGTGCTGCACTTTATGCACATGCTTTTTAAATGAGGAAAAACGTGCCTGCCCTTTATGAAAATGCTCAGAAAGGGGGCAGTGCTGCACTTTAATTTTAAAAAACTCAGTATTGAGGGGGGGCTGGTGCTGCATTTTTGTAAAACTCTAAAAAGAGGGGTGCTGCACTTTATGTACAGCCAGTAGTGGGGCGGTTCTGGCTCACTTTTGTAAAGCTTGTATAGGGGGTGTGGTGCTCACTTTTTGGGAAAAAGCCATATAAGGGGCTGGTGCTTCACTTATTACGCCTTGGGGGGGGGCGGGGCTGCACTTTTTACATGCCATATGAGGCTTTTGGACTTTTGTACAGCCATTTTGAGGGGGCGTGCTGCACTTTATGAATTCCAGTAGTGGGCAGTGCTGCACTTTAGTACATGTCATTGTGAGGGGGGCTGGGGACTTAGTCTGTCTTGGAGGCGTGGGGTGCACTTTATGCATTTTCATTTAGTGGTTGGGCATTATGTACATGCTGTAGTGAGGAGTGCTGCACTTTAGACATGTCAGTATGGGCGTGTGCACTTTATTTTTTCTCGTGAGAGGGTGTGGTTTTTAAATTTATGAAATGCCAGTAGAGAGGCAGTCTGCATTTTTGTACATGCTCAGTAGGAGGGGCGGTGCTGCACTTTTTTACATGTCCGAATGAGGAGGGGGCTGCACTTTATTTTTATGCTCAGTGTGGGCGTGCTGGGCTGCACTTTATTACAGCTATAGGGGGGTGCTGACTTTAGGTACATGTCAAGTGAGCAGGCTGGGCTGCACTTTTTTTCAAGCTCAGTAGGAGGCGGGCTGGGTTTTTACTTTATGACATGTCATATTTTTGGAACTGGTGTGCACTTT